>CM034151.1:171516641-171551015 GCA_019776745.2 Taxus chinensis
TCTGCCGGGTTTAGCAAAGTAAGATTGTCATCTCCACCTTTGGTGCTACCCAACTAAAGAGATTGATTATTTGTAGTCCTTGCATTAAAATATCCCATCAAAATAATTTCCCCAGAAGCACTAAACAAATAAATGTAATTTTTTAACGAATAATATGGGCCTTCCCCATCCAAATTTATTTTCATATATGTCTTTGAGCCTTTCAGTGCAAAGTAGCAAGCAACCAATCTGATTGTAGCCTTGTTATATAATATTTTCAACCATATGTATTGCTTATTTGCATTTTCCTTTTCCACTTTGAAGATCCCGAGAAATGCTTCCTTGATTAGCACTGTGATTTTCCCATGTCCTTTCCCTGTTTCAATCCCTTCATTCCAAACTGAAATTTTCTTGTACCCTTCAAAATTTGGGACTTTGCAACCATCGTGCTCATGTGTTTCTATAAAAATAATATCTTTCCCCTCTGCTATGGAACCCAAACTAGGTCCTCTTCTCCACGGATACCCCTTGCAATTCCAACTTAGTATATGCATGGGATCCCATGGGGCCTAGAATTCCTATTTCCTGTTTGACAAATTATCATTGATTTGGGATTTTCCATTCCTTAATTGTGCCCATTTTATTGCCTCTCTTTATTGTTTCACTTTTCCCATTCCTTCTTTCAGTCTTCTTGTTGAGAAAATGTCAAATCCTCATCTAGATATATATGTGTGCCTCGAAGAAGTCCCCTACTTTTTAGGATAGCCTACTTGTCTTCTAAATTTCTCATGACAACTCGCACATGCTGATATTTTCCTCCTTCTATTATCATGAAAATCCTATTAACTTGTTGTATATAACTTGTCCATTTCAACTAATCTTTAAGGAAGTCCCTTTCCAATATATCAGTTCTCTCCTTTTCACCAAAATTTCTCAAACCTTTGATAATAAAATTTACCGCTTTGTCCTGCTAGTCCTTTTCTCTTTTTATCTGAATTTTGGCATGCTTCTTTATGAATTTACCTTGTTTGTTTGATGATCCACTTACCAATTGTGACCAAGTTTTGGTCTCTTCTATTTGATCTCTTAGCTAGTTTTCTTTTATTTCCATGCTTTTAATTGTTGCTTGAATTTTATTTATCTAAAATGTTTCATTTCCTTTTACTAGTTTAATGTTTTTTTCTCCTGTCACTTTCAAATGTCCTAAATCGTGTTGTAGAATAACTAACTCTTGTTGTCCTCTTTCCATAAGGTTTTGAAGATTTAACACCCGCTCTTTAAGAAATTTATTTTCCCTTTCCAACTTTTGTCTATGTTTTGCACATTCTTTTCTCTCATTGTCTACTTGCACCCTTTGATTTTCTAAAAGTCCAAGTCTCTCTTTCATGCTCATGAGCTCATTTACATACAATTCTGAAGACCACAACAAAGGAGTAGATGTAGTGATATTTATTTGTTTAGGATATCTCATTACTTCCTCTCGCTCATCCCTGTTTGTTGCAATGTTTTATGATTTGTTCAGTTTTGGATCTTCTCTCCCTTCCTTATGTATTGCTTGTTTTCCTTGTATTTGATATTTTTTGAAAATAAAATTCTCTTTGTTGTTTAGTGTTTTCGGTAAAATCAAAGTAATATATTTTCTTCTGGGTTTGCCTTACCTTTTTGGCCTACCTACATTGTAGGATCCTCTTATACTACTTTGCATTCAAGACAACCAGATTTTTCCCTATACCCAATGCAAGAGTTTGAGAGTTTCCTATGTTTCCTGCAATTTTGTCTGCCACTGTTAAATATGCCTCTGAACCAATGTACCATTGTAACCCCAAGTTCAAATTGTCTTTGAAAACCTCATGTTTAACCATGGTTTACTTGACTTGTTTAAACCAACTTTGTAAAATAAATGTAAAGAACAAATTGCAAAGAAAAAAGGAGTTTTGTGGGTCCACCTGTGTTTATCATCTTGTGCCCTATAAATCACTCTTACTTTACCAATCTTGTTCTTTTTCCTACTTGTGACTTTTTCCTTTTGTCTATTTGTTTGCAAGCAGATCTATGGGTCCTTCTTGGGAAGTCCTCACCCTATCGCCGTTTACCCTGGGCCCCCTCAATTGTTCACCCTATCAGTTGTTCTCCTTCTCATCGTTCACCTGTCATTATTCCCATTCTCCAACCTATTTCCGTTCACCTTTAATGGCCAACTATCTTACTATTCATTTGTGACCCGTATAGCTTGAACTCATACTTTAACTATTGTAAACCCTTCCTTTATTTATACAAGAAAACATCTCTGCAAGTCTATGATCTACATTTTCGAAAGGCCAAAAATCTAGCCACACTTTGGACAAATTTTTGGTTTCGTTACTCATTCATGGTATTTTTTTAAAATTTAATATATTGTCAATTCTTTTTAAGGTGTGGCCTGATGTTTAGGTGATTAGTGCTAGGTTGGTACTAGTTTACATGATATTCAAACCTAGTTTAATAAGATTGTTTTCTTGAGTTAATTGTGTCATACATTAAATATTGTGTTCATTAGATAGATGGTGTTTTCAATATGTGAGTTTTAATTATTTTTATAAAGTCAAGTATTGTCTTGTTATGTCAAAGTAATAATGTCATCTAAAGTCAAATAAGTCAAAACATAACGAATATTGAAATATTACCTTTTTTCATTTTGTATTGTCAGTTGATCTCTTCTTCATTAGTGATATTCAATAAATTATTTTGTGTCATAATTTGTCAAAGTCCATTATCAACCTTGTCATCATCAAATTTGTGAGTCATTGAAATTTTAAAATTTTTTTAAAAAAAATGCCTTATCAATGAATTTTCAGTGTTACCCGACGTTCGGAAATCAAATGGTTTCACATAGTGAGGAGAGAATAATCACGATGTGGAAACAATGCTTCAAGATCAAATTTCTTGAGTAAGCAACACGTCTACTAGAGGATGGAGGCATAAGATCCTAGAGGTCAATCAACAACCTCTTGTCAGTCACTGACAACAGGGCTGCATAACAGCTATGGTGACATTTTTGTGGTGTGAGTTTGCTTTCATTTTATAGTTTTAGTTTGTTTCAGTTGTGTGATTATTTTCAGAGTCCTAGTTTCTAGTTGTGTACAATGTGATTATATTTCATAGTTCCTGTTTTGTGTTGAATAAGTGGAAAATTCACATTAATGGGGGGAACATGATCTCAATGTTCCATTTACATTTCAGCCTCCCTTTTCAAGTTTGTATTCATTGAATAGTATTTCCTACGTAATTCCTTAAAAGAAAATCATAGTGGAAATGATGAAAGCATAAGGAAAATCAACATCATGATATTTGGGTTTTTGGTTATCCTGTAAAACCATATGTATGTTTTAGATTGTTGGTTGTCCTATAAAACCATCTTTTCAAGTTGTTGGTTGTCCTTGGAAAACCATCCTTGTTAAGGTTATTGGATGTCTTGAAAAACCATCTAGATCATGAGAAAACATGGGTGGTAAGCTGCAGAAGAAGTGAAATCTTTTTCCTGCCATGTTCAGACTAGGGGGAAATGTTAGGAAATCATTTTTTAGTGTTCACATTAACATGGGTATTTTATATTTACCGTAGAGAAAATTTTACTTACAGTTATATTTTTAGTTTGGTTGTTTGTAATATTGTCGTGGTTAAAACAATATTACGTAAATAGGTTACGATAATATTGTGAGGGGTGATTTGGTATAACATCCTCCTTAATTATAGGATTTGCATCCCTATATATGATTGTATGATGTTTTCAAAACTAATTAACGAAGTTCTCTGGTTTTGTTATGTGTAAACTCTGAACCAAACTCTATAGCTAGCCCCCACTCTGGACACTAGCACCTAGGCACTTATGTCCATTCTAGGTGCTTTTGTCCTGTTTATTCTTTTTTTATATTTTTGACATTATGGTTGGCCTTTTCAATTTTATTATCCTTATCACGTGTTCATAGTTGTCCTTTTATATCACTAGTGTCAAAATTGAAACAAGAGATTCATATATACACACAACATACACACTATTATTCTGGCTGGTAATTCAAAGTGGGATATCACATCTACATGCTATCACTACTATAAAAAGGGACTGTATTTTTGGCTACATACACTACATACAAAGGGGAAGGGTAGAATTCCATACCACACATTTTCATCTTAGCTATCTATAGCCCATTATTTTGGTGTCATTGGCGTGAGGGAAAACCTAAGAACACTATTTCACACACAAGAACACAAAACTACATGGAGTCTGAAATATAGTGCAGTGCTCGGTACAAAGTTCACTCATTAGGTGACTACCAGGGTCACTTTGACTTCTCATATTACATATTTTATTTATGTCCAGTGTGTTTGTGATCTTGTGCAGGTAGCTAGGGTTTGTTTACAGGTTACATGTGTGATCGAAACCCTAACAATGAAACTAGAACAATAAAAAATATATTGGAATGAATATCTTCATGCCCCAAAAAAGGAGCAAACCTTGAATATTCACACATAAACTAGCACCCAGAATAGACACTGTTGAGATGTGGAGCTCAATTACTTCATACTAGCATGTAATATTAAACTTGTACTGGAGGCACTGACATTGGTCATCTATGAATGACATCAGTTAGGGCTAACTGGCATCGGTTACATGTGTGGGAGTGTTTTATTTAACTCTTGGGAATTATATCTAAATTTAGTATTAAATCATATCTATTGATTGTAATTGCATGACTAAGTGCCCTAAGTTTGTAAATGCCTATATAATCATGAAATGTAGGGTTTAGAGGTAGAGGATTGTAATAATTGATGATTATTGTGAGAATAATTATGAGAGAGAATTCTTGGAAAAGAAGGAGAAGCTTGACAGAAAGAAAGTATTGTACATCTGGGTGGTGGGGAAGATTTTAGATATTCAATTCTGTATCTTCTGAAAGCTTTGGATAATATATTGGCTTGTTTTTTGGTGGATGTAGCCCACACTGGGTGGACTATGTTAAATCTGGTGTTAATTTATGTCTCTTGTTTTGTATATTTCTTCTGGTAGAATATATGATTTTATTGCATGTATGCTTAGATCTGATATATTATCTATACAACCTTGTGCTAACCCCAACAACTAGTATCAGAGCTTTTTTTTATGGTTTTATGGGTTGAAAAACTTACTCACAAAGGGGTTTTTGATCTAGTGGGAGTTACAACAATGGCAAAAGAAAACAAATATAAGGTAGAGAAGTTTGACGACCGAAATTACCAATTATGGAAGATGAAGATTGAGGATTATTTGTATAAAAGAGATTTGTACTTACTGTTGGATGAAAAGTATAGAACTACGAAGATGGCTGATGAAGAATGGAATATTCTTGATAGAAAGGCTTTGGGATCTATAAGATTGAGCCTGACAACATCTATGGCTTCTAATATTATAGAACTTGCTTCTACGGTAGATTTAATGAAATCTCTTGCTAATTTTTATGAAAAACCTAGTGCTTCAAATAATTTTTATTTGATGAAGAAACTATTTAGTTCTAAGATGCATGAAGGTGGATCTACATCTAGTCATTTAAATGATTTCCGATCTATAGTAAATTAGTTAAAATCAGTTGATATTTCATTTGATGATGAAGTGAAAGTAGTTTTATTCTTATGTTCTTTTCCTGATAGTTGGAATAACTTGGTATTGGTTTTTAGTAATATAACATCTACTAACAATATTTTGAAGTTTGATGATGTGGTTATTATAATATTGAATGAAGAAATTCACAGGAAGAGTACAGAGGAATCATCATCTGGGAATGATTTGAATGTAGAAATCAGAGACAGGTAGAAGGAGAGATCCAAGAGAAATAATAATGGGAAATCAAAGTCAAGGGATGGAAGATCTAAATATAGAGGTAAGGGAATTTTTCTGTTAGAAATGTGGAAAGAAAGGACATGCAAAAAAAATATTGTTGGTCAGAGGATAAAAAGAACCAACACCTAAACAAAGTTAAAGAGTCAAATAAAGAGGAAAATATTGCAGCAAAGGTAATGTAAGATGCTCTTATTATTTCTTTGGATAATAGAATAGAATCATGGGTTTTATATTCCAGAGCTTCTTTCCATGTAACCCCTAATAAGGGTTATTTTAAAAATGATGTCTAGGGAAATTTTGGGCATGTTTATTTGGTCAATGATGAACCTTGCAATATTATTGGTAAAGGGGAAATTCATCTAAAATTACAGAATGGAAATACATGGGTATTAAAAGTTGTGAGGCATGTGCCAAGCCTCAAGAGAAATCTTATTTCTGTAGGGAACCTAGGTGAAGCTGGTTGCATGGTTATATTCACAGTGAACTCTTGAAAATTCACCAAGGGTTCCTTTGTTGTGGTAAGATGCAAAAAGGTAGGAACACTATATTTATCTACCCATGTTACTGATTCCTTTTTTGTGTTATCTACTTCAGATTCACATGGATTCATGTGGCATAATTAGTTGGGCCATATGAGTAAAAAAGGAACACAAATCTTAAAGGCTAAGGGTAAGTTATCAGATTTGACAGATTTAGATCTTGATTTCTGTGAGCATTGTATCTTTGGAAAGAAAATGATAGTGAGATTTCTCAAAGTTGGGGAAACTAAGAAGGAACAAAAATTGGATCTTGTACACTCAGATGTGTAGGGACCAGCTCAGGTAGCTTCTCATGGAGGATCCTAGTATTATGTTACTTTCATTGATAATGCTACAAGAAAGGTGTGGGTTTATTGTATTAAACATAAATATGATGTTTTTGAGACTTTTAAAAGATGGAAATCGATTTTTGAGAATGAATCAAATTCAAAGTTAAAGTGCCTTAGATCTGAAAATGGTGGTGAATACTATAGTAGGGATTTCAATTATTATTGTTCAGTAAATGGAATACGTAAAGAAAAGATGGTTCTAAGAACACTATAAGATAATGGAGTTTCAAAAAGAATGAACAAGACAGTCATGGAAAATGCTATAATTATGATGATAATGTTGGATTGGCCTTGTAGTTTTAGGAAAAAGCAGTTGATACAGTGGTTTATTTGATTAACCATGGACTTTCAAGTTCATTAGATGGAGGAATACCAGAGGAAGCTTGGACCAGAAAAGAGGTAGATATTTCTTTTCAAAAAAAATTTGGTTTAGAAGCTTTTGTGAATATTGATAAGGAAAATAGGAAAAAGTTGGATGCAAAATACAAGAGATGAACTTTCATTGGTTAAGGATTTGGTGAGTTCGGATTCCATTTTTGAGATTTAGAGAATTCTAAAATTATTAGGATTCGTGAAATTCAATGGAATGAAAAGATAATGTACAGGGATCAAACTATGGTACCTAAGGATGAACCGGTTGAGAAGTTTGTGAATGAAAATGAACTCTCAAATTTAAAAATCATACCTACAACGTTTCATAGTAACCAGTGTCAGTTGACCCTGAACCGAAATTGGTCAGTTGAACCGGTATCCATTACAGAAGAGCCAAACTAGAATTGGTTCGTAGAACTAACATCGATTACATGTGATTGTCATCAGTCACTGTCAGAATTGGAAACAAATGTCTAGGAGATCTAGAATGAGCCTCTGGTACCCCAAAATTATGTGAGAAGGTCACAAAGGGTAAGTAAACCTCTAGAATTATTTACACCTTCTCTATCTTATTTATTATTGACTGATAATGGTGAACCATTTTTTTTTGAATAAGCAATGTAGGATAAGAATCACGTGTAGTGGGAGCATGACATGGATGAGGAGATGGAATCCTTGGAACAAAAACAAACTTGGGATTTGGTTAAGTTGCCAACAGGTAAGAGGACATTACAAAAAAAATGGGTTTACAAGATCAAGGAAGAAGAGGGTGGAAAAAAAAGATATAAGGAAAGGCTTGTAGTAAAAGGATTTGTACATAAAGCAGGTATTGACTATGGTGAAATATTTTTTCCGGTTGTTGAAATGACTTCCATACGTACCGTATTGAGCTTAGTTATAGTACATGATTTACATTTAGAGAAACTAGATGTGAAGATGAATTTCCTTCATGGTGATTTGGATGAAGAGATTTATATGCAGTAGCCGCTTATGTTTGAAGTCAATGGTAAGGATAACTTAGTGTGCAGGATGAAAAAGAGTGTATATGGGCTCAAGCAAGCTCCAAGGAAATGGTACACGAGGTTTGATAGTTTCATCCATGAGGATGGTTACTTGAGATGTGAATATGATCATTGTGTTTATTATATGTGGATGATAGGATTACTGTAGGATCTAGTATGCAGGACATTGGCGAGCTTAAGGAAAAACTAGCTCTCACATTTTCTATGAAGGATTTAGGATCTGTAAAAAGAATCCTTGCCATACAAATACACAGAGACATGAAGAACAAGAAATCATATTTGTCTCAGGAGGATTATATCAATAAGGTGTTGGAATGGTTTAACAAGCAAGATTCAAAACCGGTGAGTACACCTATAGCTAGACACTTCATATTGAGCAAAGATTAATGTCCTTCATCACATGAGGAGATCAAATACATGACATGAGTACCATATGCTTTAGAAGTTGGGAGTCTCATGTATGTTATGGTTTGTACCAGACCAAACATTGCAGAAGCAGTGGTAGTTGTGAGTAGATTTATGGCCAATCTAAGTAAAGAGAATTGGAAAATAGTCCAATGGATTCTCAAGTATTTGAAAGGGACATCTAGCATGCATTTATGCTATTGAGGTTCAGATATTTATTTATGTGGCTATGTTGATTAGGATATGGCTGGAGATCTGGATGGTAGAAGGAGTATTATTGGATATATTTTCACATTGGGATGGACACAAGTTAGTTGGATTTTGAGATTTCTAAAGATGGTGGCTTTTTCTACTATAGAGGCAGAGTATGCTGTAGCTACAGAGGCTATAAAATAGATGATATGGATGAGAAGGTTCTTGGAAGAGTTGGGAAAGGAGTAAGATGATTGAAAATTGTTCAATGACAGTGAAAATGTAATTCATTTAGCAAAGAACTCAACATTCCATTCTAGAATGAAACACATTAAATTGAGGTATCACTCCATATGACAGGTATTGGAGGATGGGAAACTGAAGATGGAGAGGATTCATATGAGTGAAAATCCTGTGGATATGCTAACAAAGCCATTATCAAAATAGAATTTGGAGCTACACTCCACTTTTGTTGGTCTTCGAGTTTTAGATTTGAAGATGAAGAAACAAAGATAATAAAAGGATCCCAGAATGATAATGTACATGTATAGTGCAGTAATTTATCTCCAAGTGGGAGAATGTTGAGATGTGGAACACAATTACTTGAGTTTAACATGATATATTAAACTTGTAGGAAAGCACAGTCATCAACATTAGTTATGGAGGGACCGACATCGGTCACCTATGACTGGCATCGATTAGGAAAGGAGGAACTGACATCGGTTAGGGCTAACAAATGTCAGTTACCTGTGCAGGAGTATTTTATTTAACTTTCGGGAATTAGATCTAAATTTAGTATTAAAGAAGATCTATTTATTGTAATTGGATGGCTAAGTGCCTTAAGTTTGTATATGCCTATATAAGCATGAAAGCTAGGGTTTAGAAGTAAAGGATTGTAAAAATTTATGATTATTGTGAAAAAAATTGTGATAGAGAGTATTCGTGGAGAAGAAGGAGAAGCTTGAGAGAAGGAAAGTATTGTACATCTAAGAGGTGTGAAAGATTATAGATCTTCAATTGTATATCTTCTAAAAAACTTTGGATAATAGAAATTGGCTTATTTCTTGGTGGATGTAGCCCACACTGGGTGAACCACATTAAATGTGGAGTTGATTTATGTTTCTTGTTTTGTATATTTCTTCTAGTAGAATATCCATTTTTATTAGATGTATGCTTAGATCTGATATATTTTTGTACAACCTTGTGCTAACCCCAACAGACACTAACACCCGAGACCTCTTGTCCTCCCATGGGAGCTTCTATCCCTCACAGTATAGAGTCTCATAACTTTCTTTCAGCCAATAAGACATCATTCCTAGTTAGGTCCAACATATACACAGTCCTGACCACTTCCAGATAACACAAGAGTCATCTAAGTTATCTATCTCTCTTTTTCTTAGGGTTTTACACTATTGATTATTTAACACTTGTATATTGTTGTATATCATCATTTTTATATCCCTTGTTACATTAGTCACTTTGAAATTAGATTAAATTTAATTTATATTAAATCATTTTCGGGAAGCTCTATCTAGGGAGTCGTCATCCAACTGGGCTTCATACACTAATAATTTTTCTTCTAGCTCTTTTGTTTGCAATTATATTATTCGATGTTACTAATACAACCCCTGAAGTAATTTTCCATAATTATCTACTGCGGCATCTAATTTCCATACACTTTCATCAAAGACTATGAGTTTCTTATTGCATATGGCATGTACATTTTCGTTGTGAGCCCCTTATAACTATTCCTTCTGATGTTCTCTTGGTATCTCTTTTTATAATAGACTTACAAGCTGGTTAAACTCATATATTTTCTCTCCCAGTATGAATGAGTCATCTTGCAATATTTTTGGCTCATTGCGAAGTATTCGCTTAGTAAGTGCTTCCACTTTTTTTCTAGTCATGAATACTTGTCCTTTAGGAATTTATTCTCATGTTGGGTTTTGCATAACTGTCTTTTTGTTTCTGGTAGTTATTCCCCCAAACTACTTTCCTTTGCTTTATATTCCCAGGCCTCACTATTGTTTTGCATATTCTTTTGCACTACTTCTCTTGTGATCTTAAGAACACTTCACTGGCTTGGGTTTTAGACATAATATACATTGTCGTAAGGAAAATTGGGCTCCTTCCTTTGATGGCATGGTAAGAATGATGTCACTAGGAAAAGGATAAGGCCTTATTGGAGCACCATGATGCCATTGTATTTTTAAGAGTTCTTCATTGGAATAACTAATAATAATTTTTACCTTCTTGGATATTTGAGGGGATTGATCTCTTATCTACAGGTTGGTAGCCAAAAATTTATTCATTCTCATCATGGCTCTTCTCTTGCTCCTATATTCTATCCTTAGCATTAATTGGGTCAACTTCTTCTTCATGGCCACTCTTCTATCCACGAATTTCTTTTTCGCTCCCACTTTTCTCACTTGTTTCTTCCCTCTCTAAGGTATCTTTGACGTCCACCACATTTGGAGGTGATTTGAAATATAAGGTTATTTTAACATGGTTAGAGTATTGCACATTTAATCTTGGACCTTCATTATGTGGGGATTGTTGTACATCTACATCCACATTTACTTGTTTTTGGTGTGGTGCTTCTGAAGGGGTTGCACCTGGATTTTTCCAAAGTGTTTGTTATTGGTTTTCAGCTTCTTCCTTTCTCGATACATGTTGTTGGATTAATTAATTCTTCTCAGTAGGTTATTCTGATTGTTCACACATCCTTTTCCTATCTTCTTAGGCATGTGTAACACATTCTACATGTTTTTAGGATCCTTGGCATTTGTGTTTAAGCATAACCAATTCTTCATCCGGCTCCTCATTTGTTGTATCCTCTGAGTTGTCCTTCTTTTTCGGGAACAAATCGAATAAAAAATTATGTGCCTCATGCCGTACTATGATAGTCTCCCATTTTGTGAGATGACATATATCTATGACTTAGGCTCCTTTATGTGCATATCAGTATAAATGTGTGTATGTTTGTTGCAGTGCATGAACATCCTCATCTATTCTTTCTGTATATATGTTAAACTTCCTGGACCCCTTAACCATTTTGATAGAACGGAGAAAGTAATGTGTTGTAAGAGCATATGAAAGCTTAGCCCATGGTGTCCATGTCTTATCATCCTTATCTATTATTTCCACCGAGTAATTCATGGTGATACTGAATTCTACTTTTCTAACCAACTCTTGAGGTAACAGGCATGGAATCCTCCATTCTTATTCTAATACACTACATAAGTGTTTGAACTAGTTGGTAAACCTTTCTTTGTAAGCATTGTGAATAGAAAAGGGGTGTCATGAATATCTTATACATAATCATTGGTGATGGTTTTTAACTTGGAAATGACCATGTCAGCTCATTATGTCCTTCTAGTATGCCGAACTATTTTAAGAATATTAACAAAAAATCACATGATATCATAATTAAATCCCTTGGTTTTCTTGTGCTAGGTCAACGTTCACTACTATATTTTGTGCAAAAAATTGGGAGTAGTTGAAAACAATCACATACACTACTTAGTGCACACTACATAAAAAACTTTAATTTATTTATGTCCATATTTCTACTCTTGAAAGTATTGTAGCAATGATTCATGCAACAACTACTACTCTAGGATCCTGTACTTCTTCTATGGACATGAATTTTCCTCTACGCTTATACTTTTAGAGGTCGCCAATACTGTCAACTAAGGCATCATCTTCCAATATTTATGCCAAGTCTTCTCCAGTGTTGTTAAGCCCTATCACCCTATGGATTTGATGGCACAAAATCTTCATTCATCATCCTACAAAGTAAAATTATCCTTCCCTGACGTGTGAAATGAGGTATTGATACAATTCTGCAAGTTAGTTAAAGTATGGTAGTTATAGTAGGTTAAGCACCCCTATTATTTTTAATGTCTTCTGCATGATATTTTCATATACATCATTACCTTGAGAATATTTCTAACACATTGGGCACGATATTTATTTCACAGTATGTTCCATCAAGCTTGGGCACAAGATGATTACATTCTAAAATTTTGGTGAAGGTTGCATTATTGTTCTAGTCCCCAATGGTTTCATCTTCCTTGGGGTACTGTATCTCAATGTTTAATGTTAGATCACTGGAGGTTTGGGATTTCTTGGGTGGTTTCCTTGCGGCCATAGTTACCATGCCTTTTCTCAACCTATAAAGTGATTATAACACTCCTTGATGATGTTTCTTTGAATATGGTGGCATTTTCTTTGACGTTCTTAGCTTATTTGATCAACATGGATTCAAAGATGCTTGAAGATGTAGTAGTTGAAATACTAACAAACCTTGTGCTCTTTTACTTACCACCTTTTCCTTGCTCCTTTTTTCTGCCGGCCCTATTTTCTGGTTGGTTTGAAATCACTCTAGTTTACCCTTGGGAAGTTTGTTTCCCAAAAGTTCATCATTTTCCTCAGCCCTATGACCCCCATGTAATGGTGGTTGGGACTGGTTTATATCTGTATGGGTTTAATTATTTCACCATCTTGTGTGTGTTTCCACCAAAATAGTTTTTAAATTACATTAATGGTGACTGGTTTCTTGGTGAAATTTTTGGCGTGGAATCATTTTTAAAACTCTCTTCACAGTTTTTCACTCTGGAGCTATGATTTTAAGTACAAGGTAAATAAAATGAATTACCTCCCTACCCATTTATACCCTTAGAAGAAGGGTAATAAATGCTCTTTACATTTATTTTTCCCATGCATAAGTTTTCAACTACTCATAACTTCCATTAATACCTAGTTGACAATAGTCTCTTCCTACGATTAATACCAAGAACCTATTATGTGTGCAGTATGGGACTCTTCTTTGAATATTTTCCATCATGATTTTAACTATATTTCCATGAGATTTTGATGTATGTCGTTTGTCTCCGTTTCATATTTTACATGCCTCCTCATACTAGCTCCATGTTTAATGTTTTATTCCCTTAGAGGACCCTTTATTTCTCCATTTTCCACACTCCATATCTCCACACATTTATTAACATGTATTTCTAGACTTGTAATTTTGCTATAATAAGGAGATCTGCGTGTTCCATTTTTTTCCTGAATCTATTTTTCAGAGCCTCCTTTATTGTTTTTCATGATAATAGTGTAGGTCAATGCATTTCACACTATCTTGTTACGATACCTTTTAATAGATAAGTCAAACAGTTTAATTTTGCCTCATTGGTTTTCATACAGGTGCTCATTGCATTAAAAAATTTATGGACATCTTCACTCCCACTAAAACTTGGTGGAGGCTAAGGATTAATTATACTAATGCATCGAATACCCTTATGAATGTACGTAGGTTCTTAGAGGACATAGTTATGTGATGCAAATTTAATCTTACCACATTCTCACCTAATTAGTTCATATGAGCCATGCGCCCATTTTTCATAGGCTATACTAGTGGTATCTGACATTGATTGGTTATCTCCCTATTTCAATTCTCCCTCACTTTTGGGTTTGAAATATTTGATCCATATAGCTTAGATGTTATGTATATGTTACGAATCCTCAAGTTCCTCCATAGACTCTACAAACGATCCATCCTCTTTAGGATCCATTAGGAAAATGACACACTTCCCATCACTTTAAAAACTCACATAGTGTTTATTGTATCTTAGGTCTACATTATTTGCATAACACCAGAGCTGCACGAGTAGTGCCAGAAAGTTATCTACCTCTGTAAGTGGTATGACTTCAAATTCACCATGGAACTTGACCCCCATAAGACTGATTATGACATTCTTCATGACTTAGATTAGAAATACCCGCATCTTGTTAGCCATAAACTATAGACAAAAAATTATGCACATTGAGTATTTATTAGTTACCGGTCTCATATAACGATTCATATAGTTCTTAAGTGAAAAGAGTAATAATTAACCCATGTCATTGGCCATTTTTACATTTTTTGCTGTCGTATTTTTGATCTTACACCTGAAATTTTCCAGTCTGTATTGTCATTCTATGTTTTTCCTATTTCTAACTGGGGCGCCCCAAGAACCCTGGTCCCCTCTGGGGTGACCTGTTCCTCTTTGCACTTTACTCTCACCTTTTAGGCACTTTCTATCCATTTGAACTTTCTATCTTTTTGGTGATCAACCTTTTCTGGGTTAATTATGAAATTAGAACAAGAGAACCATATAAATATAAAGTTATGTTACCATAATGAGGGACCAGTCACTAAGCATCTACTAACACGATCTAGAGTTACATCCATCTAACTCCATCATAAGGCAAAAAATGTTGGTTCATCTGCATCACACTTCATAGTAGGTGATTCTATTGTTTCCATGCACAAATTTACTACATTCTACATCTAGGGTAAGTGCATGGAAAGGGGGACCAAAATGGGGTAAAAAAGGAACGCATTTTTCCTGAAATTAGTGAAACTGGAACTTTATCAAATAATTCAGCATGCATATGCTCAAAATTTGACAAAGTGATAAGAATAAGTACTGTAGATCTTAGAATCTAGTTTTTAATATAATTTTTTTTTTAAATGGTTGAGATTAAGAGGGTCAAATGTGGTGCACACAAAAATTATGTATATTTTTGAGTCAAAAAGATAAGAACCTATTGTGTGTGTCTGCCCCCCCCCCCCCCCCCCCCCGCCCCAATTCTTTGAGTTTAATAAATTATTTTTCAAATCCCTTTGGTAGAAAGTTAGATAAGACCATGTACGTGGTTCCACTAATGTTTCATAATTTTTTGATGAATATATAAGTTTTTTTTAATTTTCAAAGTGCATATATCCCGAAAATGAAATATTTGTGTGTGCACCCCCATAACTTACAAGGAAAAAAGTCATTTTTTGTTTTTCTAGTATGCGTAGAATGGATTTTATAAAAAGCCACTTTTTAAAAAACAATTGGATGGAAAAATCATAAATTTTGCACCAAAATGTATGCATAGGTTTTTGCAAGAAAATAAGGCACTAGTAAAAGAAATTATGGATAAAATCCTTAAACTAATCGGATTCAAGAAATAATTATATTGTCATCAAGGTAAAACCAAGCTTGAAATATTAGTATAATTTATTTTTGAATATTATGTTATAATGCATGAGATATTGGGGTGAACACGTGAGATTTTGATGTTCTTATGTCAAACACAGTTGCATTCATGGATTACACAGTCCAAACGTTTGGTTTGGATATAAAAGGAAAATCCAAGCCTATGGATTAGGTATTCCAAACCCCAATAAGATGAAAATTGAGCACGTTATAACACACTTAAAACTGAAATTCAAACACAACAAGACAAAAATAATATGTGATATTGGTCCCACTAGTCACGGGTTGTCTGCAAATTCCTGCACATTTTGATTCTTGTTAATAATTTTGTATATTTTATGCTATATAGAGATTGTTTTGTGAAATAATTAAACATTATTTGATATATTTAAGCATGTTTCAAATGTTTATTATATTCCTAACACTCATTAAAAAAATTGTCGATTGTTTTGTGGTCGTAAAGATATTTTTGAGAATTATGACGAGGAAACCATGAAGGCAAACACTTGAGAAATTGGAAAAACAAAGGGAATGGATGAAAAAAGGGCGTGAAAAAATGAAATTGAACATGTCTTTAACAAAGATTGGAGATGTTGATAAAAATCGTATATCATCCAAAAAAAGAAAACAAGGGAGCAAATGTAAAAAATACGTGAAAAAAAGAAATCAACGTATGGATATGAAGGTATGTTATCTCTTCCAAATGAAATTTATTGTGCAACATATCCTTAAACACTAATTGAGTCAATAAATAATGAATATTTAATGAATGACGATGCAATTCCGAATTTAAACATAGATGTTACACCATATGAAAAACCTATTGAAAACATACACTCTTTACTAAATTATGAAGATGAACAACAAATAGAAAATGAAAAATGTTTAGACGATATTCAATAATCATTTCCATTGAAATCACCGATTAAAATTTTGCGGAAAACACTCAAACTTTTACTTGAGATTGATAAAAATATTTTAAATCGAATGTCTAATAAGATTTGTCAATGCACTTGTAGAAGAAAAGATAATCAAATATGGAAAACATATTTTAATGACTTAAATGAAATAGGTAGATGTCAATTATTTGTTGAAATGATGAAAAATATTAATTATAGACCTAAAATAAAAACCCTTGGTCTAAGAACATCTAATACCAATAGTGTAAAATCTATTGTAAAAAATCTAATGAATGCATACCAATCAGTAGGTACAACCTCACGTACCAAAGACAATAATGTTACTCAACATGTTATTACATCGAATATAGTAAGTAAAGAAAAAAATAATCTCACTTAATTATAAAAGCAAGTAGTGCAATAAAAGTAAATAGGAAAACATTATACAAAGCTTTCGAGTGTCATGAAAGAGTTTAAGATACAAATAATAATGAATTATGTGCATTCTCTGGTAGACTGCCACAAAAATACAAAGAAGTAGTTGGGTAAGTGCACCAAGTTTGGGGACCAAAATGGGGTCTTAAGTAAACATATTTTTCTGAAAAATAAAAAACTTCAACTTGTACGAGTTTTTTGAAATAGTTACGCTCAAAATTGGAAGATGTTGTATAAGCATGAATCGTAGCATTTTGAGTCTACTTTCTAAGCTACTAAATGTTATTGAAAATGGATAAGTTTAAGTGGTCAAATAACTAAAATACCAACATGTGCTCCTATTTTTTTTAAACAATGAGAGTGAATTTCACACCACCCACCATTTTCTGAGCACCATTTAGTAGTTTTGAAAACCCTTTAGTAGAAAGATAGCTAGGATCATCTAGTTTGTGTTAAATATTTTTATAGATATTTTTCGCAATATGCATTTTTTAATGATTTTCCTAGTACACAAATTTTATGTTTTTAAAAACAATGGAGCTCCGACCGTGTCCCCCCCTAACTACCTCAAAAAATATCGAAAATTAGATTTTTTTTTGAATATGTATAGAATTAGGCCTAGTTTATCCTAGTATATATTTTTTCAATTTCGATGACCCAAAAAATAGATACATGATGAAATATAGACATATTTAAACTTGAAAAAAAAGCTATATAAAAGGCATAGTTAGAAAATAAATAATATGGAAACCTTATATTAGTCAAAAAATTTAAAAATTTATATTTTTAAAAAGAAGAAAATTTGCTCTACGTCGTGGTATAATTTTTTTAAAATGAATCGATTGTTTTATTTTGGTTTCCTGGCGGCATAGTTTACCATGCCTTTTCTCAACCTATAAAGGATTATACACTCTTGATGATGTTTCTTTGAATATTGTGGCATTTTCTTTGACGTTCTAGCTTATTTGATCAAATGGATTCAAAGATGCTGAAGATGTAGTAGTTGAATACTAACAAACTTGTGCTCTTTTACTTACACCTTTTTTGCTCCTTTTTTCTGCAGGCCTATTTTTCTGGTTGGTGGTGAAACTCACTCTAGTCTACCCTGGGAAGTTTGTTTCCAAAAGTCATCCTTTTCCTAGCCCTATGACCCCCAGGTAATGGTGGTTGGACTGGTTTCTATTGTATGGTTTAATTTATTTACCATCTTGTTTCTGGTGTTAAACAAATAGTTTTAAATTACATTAATGGTGACTGTTTCTTGGTGATAAATTTGCTGCGTGGAACATGTTTAAACTCTCTTCACTTTTTCACTTGGAGCTATGATTTTAGTACCAAGGTTAACATAAATGAATTACATCCCTAACCCATTTCTACCCTTAGAAGAAGGGTAATAAATGCTGTATTTACATTTATTTTCCCATGAAATAAGTTGAACGACTCATAACTTCTTAATACATAGTTGACAATAGTCTATTCATACGATTTATACGAAGAAACCTATTATGTGTGCAGTATGGGACCTTCTTTGAATATTTCCCTCCTGATTTTAACTATATTCCATGAGCTTTTGATGTATGTCGTTTGTATCCGTATTCATATGTTTAAATGGACTCCTTCATACTACTCCATGTTTATGTTTTATCCCTTAGAGGACCCTTTATTTATCATTTTCCCACACTCCCATATCTCCACACATTATTAACATGTATTCTGACTTGTAATTTGCCTATAATACGGGATATGCGTGGTCCATTTTTGCCTGATATATTTTTCAGAGCTCCTTTATGTTTCATGATCATAGTGTAGGTCATGCATTCACACTATCTTGTTACGATACCTTTAATAGATAAGTCAACCAGTTTAATTTGCCTCATGGTTTTCTACAGGTGCTCATTGCATTAAAAACTTATGGACATCTTCACTCCCACTAAAACTTGGTGAGGCTAAGGATTAATTATACTAGGATCGAATACTTATGGAATGTACGTAGGTGCTTAGCTTAGAGGACATAGTTATGTGATGCAACTTTAATCGTCAACTTCCACCTAATTAGTCATATGAGCCATGCGCCCATTTTTCATAGGCTCTACTCTGGGTATTCTGACATTGATGGTATCATCCAATATTTCAATCTCAATCCTTTGGGTTTGAAATATTTGATCCTATAGCTAGATGTTATGTATATGTACGGAATCCTCAAGTCTTCTCCATAGGACTCTTACAAAGATCCCTCCTCTTTAGGGATCCCTTAGGCAAATGACAAAATTCCCAGCACTTTATAAACTCACATAGTGTTTAGTGCTATCTAGGTCGACATTATTGGCATAACAACCAGAGCTGCACGAGTAGTGCCAGAAGTTCTCTTGGAGTCCTCTGTAAGTGGTATGACTTCAAATTCACATGGAACTTGCCCCCAAAGAATGATTATGACATTCTCATGACTTAGATTAGAACTGTACCCGCCATCTTGTTAGCCATAAGTAAACTATAGACAAAAAATTATGACACATTGAGATTTATTAGTTACCGGTCTCATATACGATTCATATTAGTTCTTAAGTGAAAAGAGTAATAATTAACCCAGTCATTTGGCCATTTTTACATTTTTTGCTGTCTATTTTGATCTTAAACCTGAAATTTTCCAGTCTGTATTGTCATTCTATGTTTTTCCATTCTAACTGGGGCGCCCCAGAAACCTGGGTTCCACTTGGGTTGACCTGTTCCTCTTGGCACTTACTCCATTTAGGCACCTTCTATCCATTGCACTTTCTATTTTGGTGATCACCTTTGCTGGGGTAAGTATGAATTAGAAAAAGGAGAACCATATTAAAGATAAAGTTAGGTTACCATAATTGGGGACCAGTCACTAAGCATCATACTAACACGATCTAGAGTAATCCATCAACTCCCAATCTAAGGCAAAAATGTTGTTCCTCTGCATCCACTTAATGTAGGGTGCTTTGTTCCATGCCCCAATTTACTACAATACATCTAGGGAAGGGCATGAAAGGGGGACCAAAATGGGAGGTAAAAAAGGAACGCATTTTTTTCCTGAAAGTTAGGGAAACGGAACTTATCCAATAATTCGCATGATTCATATGCTCAAAAATTTGGACAAAGTGATAAGAAAAGTATGTTTTGTTTTTTAGATTTAGAATCTAGTTTTTTTAATTAATTTTTTTTTAAATGGTTGAGATTAAGAGGGTCAAATGTGGGTAGCACACAAACTTGTCTATTTTCGTCAACCCGATAAGAAACCATTGTGGGTGTCTGCCACCTCCAACCCACCCCCCCCCCCCCCCCCCCCCCCCCCCCCCCCCCCCCCCCTCCCCACCCCCCCCCCCCCCCCCCCCCCCCCCCCCCGCCCCAATTCTTGGTTTAATAAATATTTGTTCAAATACCCTTTGGTGAGAAAAGTTAGATTAAGACCAGTACGTGTGCCATAATGTTCATAATTTTTGATGAATATATAAGGTTTTTAATTTTCACGGCCATCTATCCGCAAAACTGAACATTTGTGTGTGCACCCCATAACTTACAAGGAAAAAAAGTCATTTTTGTTTTCTAGTATGCGTAGAATGGATTTTATAAAATAGCCTTTATAAAAACAATTGGATGGAAAACTCATAAATTTTGCACCAAACTGTATGATCGGTTTTGCACGAAATCAAGGCACTAGTAAACGAAATTATGGCAAAAATCCTTTCAACTAATCGGATTCAAGAAATAATTGATTGTCATCAAGGTAAAAACCAAGCTTGAAATATTATATAATTTATTTTTGAAATTATGTTATAAGCAGAGATATTGGGGTGCAAATGGGGTGTGAACACGTGAGATTTTTGATGTTCTTATGTCAAACACAGTTGCATTCATGGATACACAGTCGAACGTTTGGTTTGGATATAAAAGGAAAAACCAAGCCATGGATTAGGTATTCCAAACCCCAATAAGATGAAAATTGAGATGTATAACCACCTTAAAAACTGAAATTAAAACACACCAAGCCAAAAATAATGATTGTGATATTGGTTCCCAACTGTCAGCGGGGTGTCTGCACATCATGCACATTTGATTCTTGTTAAAAGTTTGTATATTTATGCTATTATAGAGATTGTTTGTGAAATAATTAAAACATTATTTGATAATTTACGCTGTTTCCACATGTTTATTATTCCTACAACACTCATTAAAAAAAAGTTGTCACGATGGTTTTGTGGTCGTAAAGAATTTTGAGAATTATGACGAGGAAGGGGAGAAACAATGAAGGCAAACACTTGAGAAATTGAAAAAACAAGGGGACTGGATGAAAAAGGGCGTGAAAAAATGAAATTGAAACATGGGCTTTAACAAAAAGATTGGGATGTGATAAAATCGTAATCATCCAAAAAAAGAAGAAACAAGGGGAGCAAATGTAAAAAATACGTGAAAAAAAAAAAAGAAATCAACGTTGGGATATGAAGGTAGTTATCTCTCAAAATAAATTTATTGTGAACATATCATTAAACACTAATTGGTCAATAAATAATGAATATTTAATGAATGACGATTGCAATTCCGAATTTAACATAGATGTACACCATATGAAAAAACCTATGAAAAAAATTACAATCTTTATATATGAAGATGAACAACAAATAGAAAATGAAAATGGTTTAGACGCTATTCAATAATCATTCCATTGAAACCACCGTATTAAATTTTGCGGGAGACCACACTCAAACTTTACTTGCGATTGATAAAAAGTGTAAAGCGAAATGTCTAATAAGAGGTGTGCATGGCATGTCGAAGAAAGTTGCGGGATCCTCCACTATTGGACCCACACTCTTTTAAGGCCTTCAGCGGTGAAATAGGTAGAGTCCTTCTTTGTGGAACCTGCTGCCCCCCTCATCTCCTCTCGCCCTCCCGTCTGTCGGCCACCACCCTTTGGTGCTAGCCGAGCGAGCATCGGTACCACACGAAGTGTAGGGCAGTAAAGATTCGTATTGGTGAGAACCCATGCTCATGCGCATGAGACCGCATCAGGGTAAGGGTACAAAGAATACCCGCATGGCCACGTACGCAGAGAGAGACCATGACTGATTATGACAAAGACATGCGATATCATCGGCACTCTAGTCAGGTGCGAAGAGAACAACAATCGGCTCTTCCCATTCTCTAGGTAACCGCCAAGTCGGCCCCTACCCCCGTCCGCATCGGGCCAACATGAGTATAAACAGAGGACTGTAGATACAGAGGTCAATGAAAAGTTTAAAGAGGACACGAAGTAGAACGTAGATTACTGAATTAGTGCACGTTTGCTGGTAGCGCTTCCCAAATAAGGTAACAAAGAATGAGTTGGGCTAAAGTGACACAAGTCTTTGAGGAGGACCCCGAAAAAGTTGGGATTCCGTGACGGTAAACACCATCGTTTGTCTGTGGGTCTGCCGCCAGGGAAACCCCTTAACAAACAAAACGGGTATACAGAAAACGAAACTTAGTACAGAGTTTTGTTGGAGATCGGGAGAGAAGAAATAGGTGATGGAAGAACGAGGGCGGAGAAAAGCTCGAACCTCATTGGAAAAGATGTTGTCGAATGGAGCATGAATAGCGGAATAGCACGTTTGGGTGGACTAGTATGCAAACTGTAGGGTCTAAGCGGAGATACCTAACAGAAGAGTTATTGGAAGAAAGTGGGAATAAGATTTAAGTGGTGTCAAATAAAGCGCTGTATAAATACCCACCTAATTGCTCCTATGTTTTATTGGTAAAAACAATGGAGAGTGACATGAGCAAACACCAACACAGGGAATGACATGTTTGTTCTGGGAGACTAATCAATTAGTACGTTTTGAAAACCACCTTTAGTAGATAAGTAGGGCAAGGAATTACATCTAGTTTGTGTTACATATTTTTATAGAATAATTTTCGCAATATGATTTTTTTTAATGATTTTCCGAGTACAAGAAATTTAAGGTTTGAAAAACAAATGGAGGCGAGAGCTCCGACCGGTGTCCCCCTAAGTATACCTCAAAAAAAATAATCGAAAATTAGATTTTTTTTTTGAATATGTATAGAATCGGCCTAGTAGTTTATCCTAGGTAATTTACATAATTGAGTTTCAATTTCGATGACCCAAAAGAGATAATGATGAAATCTAACATATTCTAACTTGAAAAAAAAAAAAGCTATAATAAAAAGGCATAGTTAGAAAATAAATAATATGGAAACCTTAATTAGTCAAAAATTTAAAAATTTATATTTTTAAAAAGAAGAAAGAAAGAAAATTTGCTCTAAGTCGTGTATAATTTTTTTTTAAAATGAAGCGATTGTTTATTTGATTTATCATGGAGGAAGTGGAATTTTACATTTCATGGAAACACATGCTGTGTTGTTGTGTTTGTGCAGGGCCATACCTCAGGCTTGGGGATCCAAACTGGACTCCAAAGCCTTGGGAGCCTGGCTTGGAAAAAGAATCTCTGCAAATCCCACCGTCAAACTCGCAGAACACATTATAAGCAGAGGTACAATTTTGGGTGCATGGAATACGAGCAAAAAATGGAATATGCTTTTAGCATGTGCTTCTAGTGACAAAAATAAAGTATATCATAAGTTTTTCATTATTATTATTGATATTTTCTGATTTCTTAAACTTTAAATTTATTTCTAGTGAATAATTATAGAAATGAGGTAACTTTGCAACCGTGTGGAAATTAGTCTCACAACTCCATGAGTCACGGTTTAGGCGATAGTTTTTTATAGATAACTGGTCCGTAGTATTAGATAGGTAATTTTAAGGATTTCAAATTCAGCCTAAAGTTGTTTAGTGTTTAAATTCTCGAAACCCTAAACCCTTATGCCAAATAAAAACCAAAACCTAAACTATAAACCTTGAGCCCTAAAACCCTTAAAACTTAAAACTTGAACATGACCCTTAGACCCTAAAACCTAAATCCTAAAACCTAAACTTAAAAACATCATCCCTACTCGTGAGCCTAAACCGACGCTTAAGCTTCACCCTGAACCTAGCCCTAAAAAAATCTAACCTAAACCAAAAACATCCTTGAGACCTAAATGCTAAAAACCATAAAACCCATAAACCAACCTGACCCCTCAACCTTTTAAACCTTAAACCACTGAATCCTAAATAGTAAAACCCTAAAACCCTAGCCTTTGAACCCTTCACCCTTCTCTCAGATCCCTACAAATCTGAACATAAACTAGACCATTACCGAAGCCTAAAGCACACGAAGCCCTGAAACCCTAAAACCTAAACACACGCCCTAAACCAGAACCCTAAACCGTAAGCCCTAAACATTAAATCCTAAACCCTAAACCCGGAACCGTAAAAACGTAGAAACCCTAAACCCAGAACCGGGAAACAGAAAACAGAACCGTAAAACATAAAGCCGAAACCCGAAGCGGAGAACCGAAACCAGAAGGGGAAACCTTAAACCCAAATCGTAACCTGAGCTGGAAACCCTAACCATACACATTAACACCTAATCTAAACCTTCAACCATACACCCTACATCCTAAACCAGCCCCAAACCTTGAACCCTAAACCCTGAAACCTAACCTTGAACATACGAAACTCATGAACCTGAAACCCTAAACAATAAACCATGATTTGCATCAAGTATGTCGTGTATCGTGCCTAGAACCAATCATTGAGTATGCTTATAGAACTACCTTATGCGCGTTGGGACAGGTAATAAATGGTATGACATTCTACCTTGGTGTCTGCACTGAATATACACATCTATCCAAACTGGGTTTCTCCCCATATATATTTATGCTCTTGAATGTAAAGTTATTACACTCTAAAACACATTTCACATTTTCTCATATTTCCAGTATGGTATTCTGCCCGCCAAGGAGTGGACCATTGGAAGCTAGAAAAAATAACCATCAAAACAAAAAAAATATTCTTAAAGGAAACAAAATAAACATAAAGAATATACCAAAGTGGAGGTGTAGGATCATAATTAAATTTCCTACAGTATCCTCTCCTTTGGAGAAAGAGAACGTTCTTGTTCTACTATAAGCGAGTAGTAAATTTGCAAAAAATTAGAAGTGTTCAAAAAATCATAGGAAATGGGGAATGGATAAGAACACAAATAGGTTATTCAAATTTCCTAGTTAATTTTTCTGTTTAATTCTAAATGGAGTCCAACTTACATATGAATTAGTGACATTCCATGAATTGATAATTCCTATATGGATAAACCCATGGAGTTTTTTCAAAGCATCTTAAAAAATATAGGAGTCATATCCTAGTGAAGGGTGTGATGGTTCCAAGAAACTTCCAATTCATCTGATTACGGTCAAACATAAATTACAAATATCTATATTCATTATAAATGGAAGTGAATAATGGTGTATTCTTGTATCTAAGGATTGAGGATTAAACTGGAGTCTATGGAGGATGAGACATTAGTATCAGACATTTCCTCCTTTAGAAATATAAAAAGATGAAAACAAAAAATGTGAAACTCTTTTGATGTTCAACTACGAAGTGAGGACCCCTTTTCACTTTCACTCCTCTCTGGCCCCCCACTTCCTACTCGAATGGGTAGAACAAAAAGTATAAGGAGTCACAAATATGTTAAAGGCAATGGGAAAAACTAAGATAACTGGCATTGGGAATATTTCTTTACCCTAAGCCCTAACCCTAAACTCTAAACTGAGCCCTAAAACCCTACCCTTAAAATATTGAGCCCTTAAAAAAATAAACTGCAACCCTTAAACTTAAACCAGCAGATAAACACTAAAAATTAACCCTAAACCTGAAATTCTAATCACGAACACCAAAACCCTAACTATGAAAACCTAAACCCTAAAACCCTAAATCATAAACACTAAAACCTAAACGAGAATAAACCTTGTGAACCCTCAAAAACCCTGGACCCTAAGACTAAAACCCTTAACCTTGAGACCTAAACCCTAAACCCTAAACCCTGAGCTCTGAACCCGTAACATTTAAGCCTCAACCCTAAACCTAACCATACACACTAAAGCCTAAACAAAGCTTAGCACTAAACCCTCAACCCTAAAACCCAACACCCTAAATATTGAGCCCTAAGACCTTAACCCGAAAAACCCTAACCCTAAAGCATAGAATCACTAAACATAAACCCTTAAACCTTAACTTCTCCACACTAAACCCCACACTTTTACCTCTGACACCCTAAACTCGGAACCGTGGCTTTGAAAACTACACCCTAAAAGTCCTAACCCTAAAACCTAAACCCTAAATCCTTAAACCTGGAGCCCAAACCCTAAACACCTAACACTAACCGTAAGCCCTAACTCTAACGCCTTAACCTTGAGGACCTAAACCATAAACCTAACCCTAAAACCATAGCCCAACAACTTGTAAGCCAAAATAACAGTACAACCGAAACACGAAAGCCGAAAACCCTAAACCGACACCCTTAGCCCAAATGCCGAAACCCAAACCGGAAGCCCTAAACCCTTATTCCCTTAACCATGAGCCCTAACCCTAACCAAAATCCTCACTCCCAAATCCAACTCTCAATATTGAGCCCTAAAACATAAACAGTAAACCTGAAAAACATAAAACACCATAATCCTGAAAACCTAAACCGTAAACCCTAAACCTTAAATTCTAAACACTAAACCTACACCCTTAAATATCATTTCGTAAGAAATATAAACAAGCAGGCATAGAGCCGATCATGGTAAAATAATGTGAATTATGGGACAAAATTTTCAAAAATAGTACAATTCAAGCATGGTAGGGCCCAAACATCCAGCGAGACGGTTTTACACCATCTACAAAATGCGATAGTTTTCCAAAAGAAAAGACGATTTACAATATATATGGCTTTAAAATTTTAGGCCTTGCTGTGAAATTTGAAACTGAGTAAGTAGCCCTAGATTCGATTTTGAGAAACACATAATTCTAGATATCATTGTCAGAAATATGGGACCCTTCCATCAGGGGCAGAGTGACCATAATTTCTGATATTTAGTAAAAACAAATTTAAAAGTCTAATATGTTCTTTTATTATTTCTTTAATAAAGTCTTTACAAACAAAATACAAAGAGAAGAACAATATATATACTTACCATTTATTTATATAAACATGGCTCCTTCAAGAAGACCTACAAAAACTCATGTAGAGAAAAATGCGTACGCGTTTTGTGTTCATAGAAACATGTTTGCATTATAACTGATCGTTATAACTTGTAGCATTTTAGGTTCATGAAGGTATGAGCTAGAAAACATAACATGATCGCTTTATGCCAAAACCAACCGCATTCGTTCATTTTTGGGTTTTGTCCACTTTTTAGCCCCACAACTTGGTGCACTTGACTCGGTGATGAGTAGACATACAAAACTTAGACATTTGAAAAAAATATACACGGTTTTCACCTAATGGAAGAATATGTTTTAAAAAACAAATTGGTTGTAGAAACGTGAATGACATCCTAAAACAATTTGTTTTGGATATGACAAAAACACAATATTAATTAAGTTTAAAGAGGCTCATTCCGAAATACAAATTAGTAACAGGTATTTGAACTGTCACACATTTTTATGTTACCTAAATCACTCATGGACATATTTGCTGGTGGAGGATCCATATGGAATTTGCTATGCATTATGATATTTTCTGCCATATAGGGTTAATTTGCATAGTGGAAGAAATTTGCCGGAGTGTATGATAAAATGTTCCCCTCCACCCACAAGCTTTCTCCCATTTTTTTTACAAGCGAAGGAAAACTGTTTTAAAAGAAATAAATGTTTGAAAGGAACTTTTGATATTGTGCAATTTGCCTACATTTGCAAATATGTATACATACAGAGACACACATGTATCCAAAAATGAACTAGTTGTTGGGGAACTACAAGTCAGTGGCATACACTTCAAATATTGGTAATGAAGTGAAGAGTTGATTTAATGAGTAAAGATGAATAAGCGTATCAAATTTATCACTATATTTCAAGAGACACTAGTGTCTGAGTATGCACGACATGGAACATTATAGGATCAATAGTGAGGTTAGATAGAAATTTAGGTTATGCTGGTAAAGGAAAGGAGGAAATATTGGCTCTGTGTACCATTTTTTCAGTTGGTGGCTTTTTCGCGAAACTATTACTCTTAACCAAAAAAATGAATTTGTAATCACAATACTAAAACTCTATGTGAGGTTCATATTTTTTACTTAGCCTATTCACTAATCTTTAAAAGTTACAAAGGAAGAGCAGAAATATTTTGATGGGAGGGAGTACGCATTTCTATATTAGTGATGATCATGGAATATTCAGAGTTCATGCCAAGGTGGTTTTGCAGATATTTATGGAACTTTTTGACTCAACCCCCAACATCAGAATTGAGTAGACACATCATATGGCAACAAATATACATCAAATCCGAAGGCGGTGAATGTCTATGGTGGTAGGATGCATAAGATTCAATGCAACCAGTGCTCAAAATTTTGAATTCATGAGGTCTAAAACATGGAAAAGAATAAAATGATGGTTTTGTAGGAGGCATGTGTTCTAAAAGATCCTAACAGAGAAGAATTTAAGTAAAAATATGGTTCCAAGGGGATCGATTGCCAAATCCAATTGTGGAATGGTGTAACTCACCCAATGGTCAAGGTAGTGCGGGTAATTATACACTTCGTATGTTATTTTGGTTTAGTATAAGAGCTAATTTTTGTAAAATATGAAGTTTTTGGTACACTAATGGGATCTCGTGAGTTGCACTCCTTTGAAGTTCAAATGCAGGTTCATGACACTATTATTATACCAGGAAAATGGCATGATTTTGCTCGTCAGGAGTATTCATTTGGGATGAATTTGATCAACAAGAGTGAGTTAAATGAATGTGTTGTTAGAAACTTATATACACTCGAAACCTACAACCTCCACGAGTTCTACAATCACAGTGTCGCGAAACATCAATGAATCTGACCATATATCAGATCTAGTGCAACCCTGTATTATTAGTATCTATATTGATTTGATAAAAAATATTATTTTTCTCATGATATGGAACTTAATAACAAATCAATAATGAACCTTACGATTTTTGTACAAGTGGATGTCGGTCATGTTTTTTTCGGTTTTTTCGGTTGATTGCAGAAGAAAAAGATAAAGAAGGAACATCTTATTATTTAGGTTGTTGGTGTTGAGGTAAAAAATCTATTTGATTAGCCTTACTCATACATGACGAGTCCTAGAATATCCTCGGTGTGTGGGATATTAGTTGGGACCTGGACCAAGAAAGACCACAGATGAATAATATAATGTTGTGGTGGTTGTGATGGACTGAAAATCATAGAAAGTATTCTTCAGATCGTCACCTAGCTGTTGCATATAATGATAACTTTGTAAATATGGAGATATAAAGTGCCAACAGGTCTTGTGAAAGTTCATGGCTGACCCTGTACGCCAGCAATACTTGACACCTATATGAGATCAGGACCCAGTGGTCACGAGATCTGCATTTATATAAATGAGATATTCCCAAAACTGCCCTAAGCTGCTATGTGGCTTAATTCTCAAGTCAAAGGTATGTTCACTTAAATATTCGATATGTACATTTACATATATTTTAATGGGAATATGTACTCTTAAGTCCCTTGTTTAAAATTGTGTGGTTTTAACTTTCTATTTAATTGTTTACACGTTATGTATGTTAGTGGTGCCAACACGCTCCTCCTTCAAGGGGTCCGCATTGTAGTAGAGCATTATTCTTTCCGAGCTAAGGAGGGAAATTACTCTTGGAAATGAACAAAACTTCCTAAAGTGTTCAAAATAATCATAGAAATAGGGGAATGGATAAGAACACAAATAGGTTATCAATTTCCTAGTAAATTTTTCTTGTTTAATTCTAAATGGGAGTCACTTACCCTATGAATTAGTGACCTTCCATTAATTGATAATTCCTTATATGATAAACACATGGATGTTTTAAAGCATCTTAAAAAAAATATAGGGATATTCAATTAATATCCTAGTGAAGGGTGTGATGTTGTTTCCAAGAAACTCCAATTCATATAGATTTACCAGTCGATAAACATAAATTTAGCAAATATCTCTATCATTTAATAAAATGGAGTGAAGTATGGTGTCTTCTTGTATCTAAGGATTGATGAATGACGGAGTCTTGGAAGGATTGGACAAAACAATTTAGATCAGACAATTTCCTCCTTTAAAATATAAAAACAGATGAAACAAACAAAGTGTGATACTCCTTTGAATGTTCGAGCCTACGAAGTTGATAACCCTTTTCACTTACTACTCTTCTGTCATTACTAATAAGACTGGGTAAGACACAAACATATATATGCGTCAATATTTTTACATCATGGAAAAAATAATAACTGTTATTGGGTAATATTTCTTTACCCTAACCCTAAACCCTAAACTCTACACTTGAGCCCCTAAAACCCTTAACCCTAAATAATTAGCTAAAACCATAAACCTTCAACCTTAACCTTAACCCTAAACCCTAACCTTAAACCCTAAACCTTAAATTTCTAATCCCTAAACAAACCCTAAACTCTGAAACCTAAACCTAAACCCCTAAATCCTAAACACTAAACCCTAAACCTTGAGCAATAAACCTTGAACCCTAAACCCTGGACCCTAAGACCTAAACCCTTAACCTTGAGCCCTAAACCCTAAACCCTAAACCATGAGCTCTGAACCCTAAAATTTAAGCCCTCAACCCTAAACCCTAAACCATACACACTAAATCCTAAACCCTTAGCACTAAACCCTCAACCCTAAAACCCAAACCCTAAATATTGAGCCCTAAAACCTAACCCTTAAACCCTAAACCCTAAGCATAGAATCACTACACATAACCCTAAACCTTAAGGATAAACCCTAACCACAAACATTAACATGAAAACCAACTCTGAACTTGAGCTTTAAACCTACAACCCTAAATCCTAACCCTAAAAAACCCTAAAAAACCCTAAATCCTAAACCTTGAGCCCTAAACCCTAAACCCTAAACACTCAACCTTAAGCCCTAAACTCTAAAGCCTTAACCTTGAGACCTAAACCATAAACCCTAAACCCTAAACCATAAGCCCAAAACTGTAAGCCAAAAAACATAAAACCTAAACACTAAATCCTAAACCCTAAACCCTACACCCTTAGCCCTAAATCCTAAACCCTAAACCTTAAGCCCTAAACCTTATTCCCTTAACCATGAGCCCTCACCCTAAACCCTAAATCCTAATCCCAAATCCCAATCCTAAATATGAGCACCTAAAACCTAAACCTTAAAACCTAAAACCTAAACACACCAAATCCCTAAAAACCTTAAACCTGAACCCGAACCGTAAATGCGAAACACTAAACCCTAAACCCTAAATATCATTTTAGTAAGAAATAAACAAGCATCATAGAGCCGATTCATGGTAACTAATGTGAATTATGGACCAAATTTCAAAATTAGTACCAATTCAAGCACTGGTAGGGCCAAAATCCAAGCGAGAAGGTTAAAAAATCTACAAAATGACTATATTTTTTCACAAAGAAAAGACCGACTACAATATATATGGCTTTAAAATTTTAGGTCATTGCTGAAATTCTGAAAATGAGTAAGTACTGACTAGATTAGATTTTGAAAAAATATCTTCTAGATTATCATTGTCAGAACTATGGGACCACTTCCATCAGGTGCAGAGTGACCCTAATTTCTTATATTTAGTAAAACAAATTTAAAGTATAATATTTCTTTTATTATTTCTTTAATAAAAGTATAAAAAAAAAATAAAAGAAATATTATACTTAACATTTATTTTATTAAATATGGCTCCTTCCAGCCCCTACAAACTTCATATAGAGAAAAATGCGTACGCGTTTTGTGTTCATAGAAACATGTTTGCATTATAACGTGATCGTTATAACGTGTACGCATTTTAGGTTCATGAATTTCTGAGCCTAGGAAAACATAACATGATCGCTTTATTCCAAAACCCAACCGCATTTCGTTCATTTTTGGGTTTTTGTCCACTTTTTAGCCCCACAACTTGGTGCACTTACTCGGTTGATGAGTTAAAATAAAAAAATTAGAATTTTTGAAAAATAATACAAGGTTTTCACCTAATGGAAAATATGTTTTAAAAATACAAATTGGTTGTAGAAACCGTGAATGACATCCTAAACATTTTTTTGGATATGACACAAACACAATATTTAATAAGTTTAAAGAGCCTCATTCCGAAATACAAATTAGTAAAAGGTATTTTGAAATGTCAAAACATTTTTATGTTAAAATAAATCACTCATGGACTATTTGTTGTTGTAGGATCCATATTGAATTTGCTATGCATTATGATATTTTCTTGCATATATGTGTTAATTTGCATAGTGAGAATATTTTGCAGGAGTGTATGATAAATGTTCCACCTAAACCAACAAGATATTTCATCTCAATTTTTTTTACAAGAGAAGGAAAACTTTTTTAATAAGAAATAATGTTTAGAAGGAACTTTTGATAGTTGTGGCAATTTGCTACATTTGCAAATATGTATACATACAGAGAATACACATGTTATCAAAAATGAACTAGTTAGTTTGGGAAAATACAAGTCAGTGACATACACTTCAAAATATGGTAATGAAGTGAAGACGTGTGATTTAATGAGTAAAGAAATAAGCGTATCAAATTTTATCACTATATTTCAAGAGAAACTAGTGTATGAGTATGCACGACATACATATATAGCTCAATAGTTAGATGAGAAATTTAGGTTATGCAAGGAAATATTTGCTCTGTGTACCATTTTTTCAGTTGTTGATTTTGTAGAGAACTATACTCTATAACCAAAAAATGAATTGTAATCACAATACTACAACTCTATTGAGGTTTCTATATTTTTACATATAATATTCACTAATGCTCTAGAAAGTACAAAGGAAGAGAGAAATATTTTGAGGGAGTACCATTTCTATATTAGTGATGATCATGGACATTATTCAGAGTTCATGCAAGGTTGTTTTGAGATATTCTATGGAAATTTGAATAACAAAAACATCATATTTGATAGACACATCATATGGCCAAATAATTATACATCACAATTCAAGAATGCGTGAATGTTCTATTGGTTGGGTAGGATGCATAAGATAAGCAGTGCTCAACATTTTTGGAATTTCAATGAGGTCGAACATGGAAAAGAATAAAATGATGGTGTAGGAGCATGTGTTAAAAGATCCCTAACAAGAGAAGAATTTAAGTAAAAATATGGTTCCAAGTTGATCGATGCAAAATCAATTGTGGAATGGTGTAACTCAACAATGGGTCCATGTAGTGAGGGTAATTCTACACTTCGTATGTTATTTTGGTTTGTATAAGAAGCTAATTTTGTAAAATATGAAGGTTTTTGTACACTAATGGGATCTAGTGAGTTGCACTCCTTTAGAAGTTCAAATGCAGGTTCATGAACTATTTATACAAGGAAAATGGCATGATTTTTCTCTTCATGTACGTATTCATTTTGGGATGAATTTGATTCAAAAGAGTGAGTTAATGAATGGTGTTGTAGAAAATTATATCCACTCGACACCTATCAACCTCCACGAGCTCTACAACTCACAGTGAGAGAAACATCAATTGAATTTGACCATATATCAGATCTAGTGCAACCATGTATTATATATCTATATTATTTTGTAAAAAATTATTATTTTTCTCATGATATGGAACTTATTAACAAATCAATAATTGAAACTAACGATTTTTTGTACAATGTGATGTAGGTCATGTTTTTTCGGTTATTGCAGAAGAAAATAATAAAGAAGGAACATCTTATTATTTATGTTGTTGTGTTGAGGTAAAAAATATATTGATAGCCTTAATCATACATGAAGAAGTCCTAGAATATCCTACGGTGTTTGTGGATATTATTGGAACATGGCCAAGAATATACCCAATGAATAAATATAATGTGTGGTTGTTTGATGACTTGAAAATCATAGAAATATTCTTCATTATTCTCACCTAGCTGTTGCATATAATGATCAATTGATTAAATATGGAGATATAACGTGCAATAAGGTCTTGTGAAAAGTTCATGAGTCTGACCATGAAGCAATACTTGACACCCTATATTAGATCAGACCCAGATGGTTCACTAGATTGAATTTATATAAATGAAGATACACAAAACTGCCCTTAAGCCTGCTATGTGGCTTAATTTCTCAAGTCAAAGGTATGTTCACTTAAAATTAGATATGTACATTTACATATATTTAATTTGAATATTTACTCTAATTCCTTTTTAAAATTGTGTAGGTTTTAAAATTCTATTTAATTGTTTACTAACATGTTTATGTA
>CM034151.1:171551515-171566100 GCA_019776745.2 Taxus chinensis
ATACTTGAACCTGTCATTCTACAGAAGAAGTTCTCCATCACGTTTCTTGAATTCACGTTTAATTTTCTACGAGCACGCGACTTGTGACGCCCTGCACTGTTTTTGACAACCACCACAGGTTAGAGAACGATTCTGATATTTGTTGCATGTGTACAATGGGTTTTCCCCCTTCCTTCGGAAACGCTAATACTGCTCCTGGTAACGTGAACTCAGCTAGGACTCCATGAGGTGGGAGTCAAATGACATGATAAGCAATTCTTTCCTAGATGCCACAGGTGTCCACCCTCAAGATCAAAGGAACCATAGCGGTGAGCTCTTTGGTGGGAACAGTATCTAGAAATGACATGTAAAACTTTTTTGGGGTCATCAATGTAGCCCATCAGTATTCGTACCTCCTTCTGGCACATTGAATTCCCTATGCACATTCGGCCCTTGGGAATAGTGTCACTAAAAGAGTTGGGCCCCTTTGTGCTACCACACACTTTTCTCCCCCCTCTGCTTTCCTTAAATTCACACTAAAGCACAAGATCCGCACTGGTTGCTCCAAATGGCCCGTCGACCAAGGTATTAATGATCCTCTCTGCCCCCCCTCCACTTTTAACCACTCTCATTCACCTCCTCCTAAGTGATCTTAGGCATATCTGGCCCCTTAGTACTTACCCCTTTACTCCTTTGTTCGCTCCACATGCCTTCCTCCCCTTGGGTGCCCTTTCTCCTTATAAAGATGAAACCATCATTTTTATATCTTTATACTCATCTCCCTCTGAATAATGCGACATCAATCGGATCCGAAGTAACCTCTAACTCTTCCCCTCACCATCATCCTTTCACCTATATAGGCATTCAGTCATCTATATCTTCAAATTTGTTTCCTCCATACTCTTGTTCTTTATTCCTTTACAGAAAACTTTGGAGTCGGGAACATGGTCTTCTCTTCATCTGAGGGTTCTTCAGGGGATGGTGGCTTCACAGGCTCCGGGGTCTTCTCCATGACCACCATTCTCCTCTTCTTCCAGATGTAGGTACTCGGCCCCACAGCACCTACATCCTGATTCTCCACCGCCCTCTGTTCCTCTTTCTCTTCCCTCTCCTTGCACTTTGGTGTGCACCTCTTTCTGCCAATAGGGTCGTTTGGAATGGATATCTCATTTTCCACGTACGCGCCCTTTTCAAATTTTGGTCTTATGCGCAGGTAGATCCTCATGGCATTTCTCCCAGTAATAGATAAGGTTAAAGGCCTTACAATATACAAATCCTATGACACATACCTTTCAATGTATGTGCGCTTCTTTGGGTAAACCAACTTCTTTCTCATTTCCCTGTGCTCTCTGTCAAGGGTGGACAACTCTAGATTTAATTTCTTTGATCCCTTATGTCTATTTACCCCCGCTTGTAAAAATTGGGTAGTAAACAAAAATGGGAGTTTGCACCATGGACTCCAACTTCCATCCACCAAAATGAACCTTCTGATGTAGAAGTGTTGGTAGACCATGAACTCTACTTCTCTTTCAGTTACCGCGGGGAGTTGTTCAGGGATCTGTCATTCAGCCCTGAATGTGTTCCTAAGGCACTTATACCAATTTTCTAAGCACACCTTGTGCACCCCTGTCATTGATTCACATGTGTATTTCTGGAATCTGTCTGTGAGCGAAGGGTCTTCAGCAGGGTACTCCCACACAAATTTTTCAGATGCATCTGGCACCCCAATTTCTGAGAACATAATTGTTAACAGAATGTTTCCAAAAAGGATATTTCCTCCCTTCTCCACCCTACTTATGATTTCATCTACTATGTATTGGGATATGTTATACACGGTGCCTTCCATGACCTTCCTGTAGACATTCAGCCAGGGCTTGCTCACCTGGGTCCATCTCTCTTGTCCATTTCGCTTGGAGACATGGTGTGCAAGGATTTTCATCACCGGATCTCTGATATCTGAGACGTCATAGTACCTTGATCCCTTCTTCAACTCCTGGGATGCTATGGTTTCTCTAATTTCCTCTGCATCCAGGAGGTCATCTATGAGCACATCCCCTTCATAGTTTATGCCTGTGAAGTGTGAAATTATTTGGGGAGTTATGCACATTTTGCGCCCTGTGAAGAAGAATAATTCTTCATGTACACGCATCATTAGCCATTGGTACAAGTGCTCAAGCTTCCTAAAATATGGTAACTTGAAGATTTTAAGGAGCCCTACCTTCTCTAATTTCACCTTGACCATGTCGTTATAGATTGGTAGCCCATCAGGTGTTCATTTGTTTGTGGTGCACACCAACTCCAGCGCCATTTCCTTTGCTATCGTGCTTGACCGGTGATTGTAATCGATCACAGTCATCTGTCTTATGTGGGACTCGCACTCTTGCCCTAGAAAAACCCCATCCGGGTATTGCATCTCAGAGTACCATTACCATTTGTGTCTACGGGTAATTCTTCTTGTTTCTTCTTCCCTTTTCCTTTTCCCTTTCCCTTCTTGGATTATTCTGTAGGTTTACCAATTGGTTTTGTGGCTGTCATTTTACCCTTTGCTCTCATTCCTAGGTTATCTTGTGAGATGTCTGAACACAAACCCTAATCTCTAATTTTTCTCCTTCAATCATGGTGCTTCTTCACAACATTCCTCACACCCGTGAATCACTTCCGCTCTAGTTTATAGATTTAATGCACCAATTGTGCTTAAGTTTTTGGGATTTTCCTTCACATGAGTCAGTTCTTGAAACCCTAGCTCTGAAATAAAATTACTCTTCTCATTTTCACAAAGTAAAATAATAAACTGCCATTCCTCGTATTTATAGATTTTTCCACTTTTATGCATTTAAGGCTAGGCTACCTACCACCATATGACCATGTTTTAATGTGGTGTTTCCAAACAAAACCCAACTTCAGTGCTTCTTCTCATGCATCAAATCCTCTCATGAAAATTTTTTCACCGACACCCAATCCTTGCATGAAACTACTTCCACTCGCACCCAATCCTTACGAAAAAACTTTTCCACCCAAACCCAATCCTTGTGCAAAACCTTGTCCAACCTTATGGTGCACAAACAATCCATCTTGACAGAAGAATTTTACACGCATGCTACCAATGTCAAAGGCACCTCTTCCATCCTCATGATTCTTGCTTTTGCCTACCTTCTTTTTGCACTTTCTCTCCTTTGCACATGGATTTTCAATGTAACCTTTTTTTACCACCCATCTACCTTCTTTTCTCCTGATGCATCTTTTCAACAAGGCCAATTCAAGCGGTCTACCAATTCAATCCTCCTGGAAGAATAACTCCACGCTTTTCTTTATCATCTCACCCCACACTTAAATGATGTATGGTCCTCTGCGCATTCATAAGTCAAAAAGTAATAAGGTTACTAATGCCTAAGGCGCAAAACCAAACAACAACGTGAAAGGGAAATACAAGAAAGCAAAAGCATAAAAGGAAATTCTAAACTAACTGGAAAAACTACCTTATTTACAAACACCAAGAAGCATTATTTATAGTAAGGCTTCAGCCTACTCCCATTGAAGTGTCCAACTAATTTTGTTCCATCCAACGCTTATAACTCGTACGCGCCTGAATCAAGGATGTATGATATTACATAAGGACCCAACCAATGCACCTTCAACTTTACAGGATCGTGTAGAAATTTTGAATCATATATCAATACCATCTGGCCAACCTCAAAATGTTTGTTCTTAATATGGTGGTCATGGCATGCCCTTTGCTTAGCTTTCTCAGTTGTTTGGCTTCATCTTGCTAGTGAGCGCCTTTCATCTAACTTTATTAGTTCATCTATCTTTATTCCAGCACTTTCTTTTCGTCTAACCCTCCTATGTGTGCTATACGTAGAGATGGTAGCATGAATTCAACCAACAGAACTGCTTCCACACCAAACACCATTTGAAATGGTGTGGCCTTGTTCAATATTTTATACATTGTTCTGTGTGCCCAAAGAACTACTAATACCTTGTCATCCCAATCCTACCTACCCACGTCACATATCTTAGTCAATGTGTGACTAAGGATTTTGTTGAATGCTTCTATAGTCCCATTTTCCTGGGGGTGAAAGGGGGTAGTCTTGTGATGGGCTACCATGAATTTTGCCAATAGAATCCTGATGATTTCATTTAAGAAGTGAGAGCCCCTATCACTTGTTAAACTTATTGGGCACCCATACCTACTGATAATGTTCTCCCACAAAAATCTAGTAGCCGTGGCTACGGTGCAATCCTGAGTGGGCGTGGCCTCTACCCACCTCGTCAGATAATTGGTACAGGTAATGATATACCATGAGTTAGTCCTTCACACAGCTGGTGAGATTGGTCTGAAAAAATCTATTGCCCATTTTTTAAAAGGTTCCATGCTAGTGATGGGGCACAAAGGCATCTCATCCCATCTCCTAAATTTTCCAAGGCACTAGTAGTGGTCACAGGCCTTGCAAAACTCAATGCAATCCTGGTGAATCATCTCCCACCATAGTCCGGCAACTAGGATCTTACACGCAGTTACATTCCCTGCATAGTTTCCTCTAGCAATCCCACCATGGGCTTCTTCTATTATAGCTATGTGCTGATGTTCTAATACACACCGGCACAAAATCTCATCACGACCCATTTTATACAAATCCCCATTAATCAACATGAAGGGCATGGCACGTATAGCTAACCTTTTCCTCTCTAAAGCATTCATCCCTTCGGGTGTCACACCTTCCTTAAGAAAAATATAAATGTCTTCTAATTCTGAGGGTGCGCGCCGTAACCTGAATAGTTGTGCATCTAGCATGGTTTCCTCGATACTTTGCACATTCTCTCCTGAATCAATCCTTGATAAATGATCAAGCCCACAATTGCTCTTTCTAGGTTTTACCACCACTTTGAACTCAAATTCCTAAAAGAAAATTACCCAATGACATATTTGCCCTTGTAAAACTAATTTGTTTATAAGATACTTCAAGGTCATATGGTCAATGTAGAATATGAAGGGAGTTGCCAGTAGATATTTTCTGAATTTGTGGAGCATGTAGATCATTGACAATGCCTCATGCTCGGTCATTGTATAATTTTGTTCTACTGGTGTCAAATTCCAACTTGCAAAACACAAAGGGTGATCAACAATCCCCTCTCCTGGTTGAGCAAGAACAACTTCCATTATTGTATCAGAGTTATCCACGTGGACATGCAAAGGTTTATCCCATGATGGGAATCGTAGAATACGTTCAGTGATAAGCCTTTATTTTAGATTGTCAAATTCCCTCTATTGCACCTCTCCCCACCGAAAGGCACTCTTATGTCTAAGAAATATCTCTAAAGGTGTGGTGCTCTTTGCATATCCCTTAATGAACTTTCTATAGTACCTAGTGTGCATAAGAAATCTGCACACTGCGCTTTGGCTGGTAGGCTCCCCTAACCCCACAATAACTGCAACTTTTGCGGGATCCAACAGTAAGCCCTCTTTGCATATGGTATGCCCCAACAATGTTCCAGAAGGGGTTGTAAAGACAAATTTCTTGATGTTGAGGGAAATCCTCAACTTCTGACAGCTTTCAAACATCAATCTCAAGTTATCACAATGGTCCTTGACTAACCCATACACTGTCCAATCATCCAAATATACCTGAAGGAACTTGTGGATAAAGTCCTGAAATGCTTGTACCACTATGCTCAAAAATATAGTGGGCTCATTCCTGAATCCAAAGGGCATGACCGTGTATTCAAATATTCCCCACTCGGTGGAAAAAATTTTCTTTTCTTGGTCTTCCTTGGCAATCCTTACTTGGTGATATCCCAAGAATCCATTCGTGAAGGAATAGATCTCGCACCGAGGAACTCCTTGCAAAATCTCTTCGGTGAAGGGGATGGGAAAGCGATCTATGATACAAACAATGTTTAACTTCCTGTAATCCACACATATCCTAATCTGCCCATCCTTCTTTATGTTGATTACCATTGGACTTATCCATTTAGATTTCTCCACAGCCTTGATGATACCAGATGCTATCATTTTATCTAGCTCTTCTTTAACGTTTATGCACATGTTGGGATTCATCCTGGGTCAAAGCATACAAGTGTGTCCCACTTTGTGGCCATAAATATTTTAAAATCTGACTAGTAAATAAATAATTAAAAAATACTATAAAAATTTAAAAAATCAGGTAAATTCTGGATGCCCTGCACCTTGGTATTTATAGCCTCTTAAAAATGCATGTTTGGTCATTTTATATGTGTTTGGTCATGTTTTGGTTGTCAGACATAGTTTTCTGAAAGTACAAAAACTACAAAAAAATGGGACACAGTTATATGCTTTGACCCTCCTGTAAGGTCTCTTTCTGACTGGGCATGCACCATCTTTCAACTTTATCCACATTTCCCCCAATGAATGGTGGATGCATTTCAACTCATGGTATCCACGCGGGAATAAATCCTCAAATTCACACAAGAGATCAATGATCTTTGATACTTCCTTGTCTGACCAGTAGTCCCCAATGATAGCTTCCTTGGGCTCCTCCTCTGAGCTGATGTTAACTTTCTTGGTTTTGAGTGGTTCATGATAAGCGCATGCACATGCATCTGCACTGTCAACTAATTTTCACATCCCAAGCAAATTTTTGACATTCAGGATCTCCATCTCCTCTCCATCAATAACGTATACCATCTTTCCTTTTTCCTTTTCATCACACATGCACTCGAATTATATGTCTTCTATTTCCTCCTCTTCAAACCATGCTTCCAAGCTATGTCCACCAAGTAAGTCTACTAATCTATCTTCTGTCATGGTGCAATCCCCCAAAGTGAGGTGCTTGATAGCCTAAAATGCCTCATCAACTGGTTGTTTCGTACTTTGGTACTTGAATGTGTGAACTAGGTCAGCTGCTAACTCCTGCCAATTTATAGTTTGGCAGTGAGTTTCAAAATGGATGTACCAAGTGTGCACGCAACCTTATAGTGTCAAATATAGCTTGTGTACCAAAAGGGAGGGTGGTAAAGATTTTGTGCCTTCACCCCAGACCCTCTCACATGCCTGGATGTGGGAAGTGGCGGGTTCATTGCCATTCTAATCATTGATAGCGGTGGGTATATTGTTCTTCAAGAATCAGACAGTGAGCGCAATTCTAACTTCACACCATTCCAACCAGTTTTCACTATGTGTGGCTCACCACCTTGCTATTGTTCCTATCATAACATAACCCATCATACCTCATCGCTCGTTCTCCCTCCATTGAACTTCCATTTCTCTCTGTTATCCTGTAAAATTGAAAAGGGCAATTTTGTAGATAACCACACCAAAATTTTGTTTTGGTCCCCTAAAAAGGTCTACTAACATTCAAAATGGCTTAAATTTCCTTTCCAAAAATCAAGTTTTAAGAACTTAGGCATTTTTTTAGCCTTTTGAGCTAGGCGCAAAAAATTGTTGTGTTAACATCATAAAAAGTGTGCCCCATTGAAGATCCTTTGGCACCCTAAAAGTCATGTCAACATGAAAATATTTGCACCCCTAAGACACTAAGAGTGACATGTCAACATCCTCAAGCCTGCGCCAAAGAAACATGCTTAAGGTGTGAAAATTGATGTGTCAACACATAAAAATGTGTGCCCCCTTTTCCCCTTGGCGCTGAAAACTTTATGTTGACATTAAAGAACTTGCACCAAGGTGCATTTATAGTCATGTCGACACTTTAAATAGTGCAACAAAGAAAATTGGGTGGGGAAATAAATGCGTTATTTTCCTATAAATATGTGGTTAACACCTGTCATTTTCATGATTTGAAAATTGAGAAAAGTTATTCCTCTGCACCTTTGCAGCCTTACCTATCAGCCCCGCCTGCCATTTATCATGTTTTTGGATCTCACATCATTCTTTTGTCATTATTTATCCCGGGTAAGTGGTTTTTATCACTCTTATGGTTGTTTGTGGTTTTTTTTCTTGGTTGTTATTGTTTTAGGATTGTTATAAAAGGTTAAACCTAAAAATCTAAATGAATAAGCTTAACAATCCATGAACTATCTAGAACACCTTATCTCTCCTTCTAGATCTACAAATCTAAGAAGGCTCTACCTTTGAAAGAAATAAAAACACATTTTCCCTACCTGTTACCTTGCTAGGAATCCTACCAAACCTCTCTTTCTTATTTTGAAAAATCAAAAGAGAGAGGAACCTGAGAAGTTGTAAAGAAAATGCTAAAATCAGTCTTTTTCCTTTGGCACGCTGTCCTTTCATGTTACAAACCCCACAGTCACACCAAGGTGCACTATCTCTGTATGTAACATATTTTTAACCTGCGCCAGGTATAAACCTAACTTATCTCCTCAAAGTGTAGGTGCATCCCAACCAACATCAACATTTGATGTTCTGTTCCCCAAATATGCACCCTTTATAAACCCTTTGGCGCATTAAGCTTCTGCACAACACATTTCAAAACCGTGCCTTGGGCACACTGAAAAACCATGCAACATCATCTTTAGCAGCACCTAGTTAAAGCAATTTTCCAAAAATGCTGGCACATGAACCTTAACACCAACACTGCATGTTGTGTGTTACAAACCCACACCCTGCACCTTTCTCTTTAGCACTAATATATTTCGTGCAACACTCCTCAAAAGTGTGTCCCTCTATAATCCTTTGGCGTGGCTTTCCCCCTTTGAACATAGGCACACCTTTTTGCATGTTGACATCCCCAAAAATGCACCCATCCTGTTTAAGCCTCTGCAACATGCTATAAACCTGTGCCTTGCGCCTTACGGCTTATAATAGCTCATTTTTCATTCTGCAAGCTATTATTATGGATAACGCGATGGCTGACATGGCTCTTTTGTGTTGGGCTTCTTTGATTCTCCATGCAGAACAACAAAAACTATCCTCGAGCTCACACATGTCTTCGTCCTACAAAAATCCAACTAAGTCTAAAGGAAAAGCTAAGTTGACAGAGAAAGAAATGAAGTATAAATATCATAAATTCAGGATGCCTGACTCATATGCGGAGAGTGATCTCGACATCAGATACTCCGAGCTCAGCCACATTGATATGGAAGAATTTTGGGCAAGAACCAACCAGGCCACTAGTGTTCCCTAGATGAAAAAATTGGTAGGTAGTGGGTTTTAATTTGTAGTTGGGATTCTAGTAAGTGCTATTAATAATGAGTTCATCATGTTGGTGGCTCGATGCTATAACAAGGACACAAGATGTGTTGAGGATAAAGAAGGAAAAATGGTCATCGACCTAACTGCTCGTCACTTTTAAATAACTCTGGGTATTCCTCATCACAGGCAATACGTCGCCATCATCCTAGAAGACTGCAAGAAGGCATGGGACAACAATGAGGATAAGTGTATGTAAATGATGAATGAGTTATATCTCAATAACAAAAGGCCGGTAAGCCAATGGCCTCAGACCATCCACCGCCGTGACTTCAATGAGGAACTGAGTGATACGATCACCTTTATGAGCATAGTTTATGGGCTTCTTGATGCCCATCATTTCCATAAATGAATGCTGAGGCACTTAAAGACCATGAGCAAGAATGTGCCTAAGTAGTGTTTTTGTTGGGGGAAAATCATCAGCGATACCATCTCTCAGCAGCTTCAACAGGTCATGACAACTGGAAAGTTCTATATGAATCCCTATGTTGTATATGTTGCGGCATCAGTGAGAGATTTCACTGGCCTAGCATGAAATGGGGTATGGCCCTAGGTCAAAATCTATTAATAATACCCAAACCTAAGGCTCAAGAACAACATCCCTCAGTTCTCAAAAATCAATGATGCCTTCTTCTACGATGTGATCTACCTATTGAGGTCAAATATGAGACATGGTCGAACTAGCCCCAGTGTGGTCACTGTTACCAAGAATTGGGGGGCATTGTTCACTCAGTTTCCCACATTCACTTATCTCAAAGTAGTGAATTTTGAGGGTGAACCGACTAAACTACCAAGGTATGTAGGACCCAAGCTGATCCTCTTGGAGTTTTCAAGGCAACTAATCACATACCATGAGAGATGCATGAAGAGAAAGAAGGGAGGAACTTCTTTCCCGCTTACAGTGGGCTGATACACTTGCACCACACTGGCCAAAGTGTAGGAAATGTATGTCGAGCTTGAATTGCTAAATCTAAAGCATAACTTCTCATCCAGGCCTACTTTTGATTGTCAAGGTTACCTCCTAAAGGAAAAAAATAATCCTATCCATGTCCCTGAGATCAAGGACATCTACATCGAATTGACTCATGAAATAGATCTCAGGAAAAAGGATCACTCCAGGCTGGCTCTTGAATAAATCAAGCACTATGGCATGGCCATAATTCCAAAAGGATTCCAAGAACCTGATTAAGAAATTGATCAAGTTTATCTTGACATGGATGGGGATGATTGGTCATTCATAGAAATTGAAAGATCCAAGGCAACAAAGACCATTGAGGAAATGGTCAAGCACACGTAGCAACACACTGAGCATTGGTGCAAATAGAATGGTCTTATCTACCTCAGGGTAGATTTCAATGCTTCTCCTTCAAGAATAACCCCTCCGAGGCCGGCCCAAGTGCCAAAAGGAAAAGGAAAAGATAAAGAGGAGGGAGAATCAAGCAAAGAAGAATCTCCTCAAAGCCCTCTTACTACTTCCGAGAAGCAAGTGGTCGACCTAGTCTCCCCAGGTAAAGAAGAAGAGACCACCAAAGTTTCAACAGACACATCCACTTAGGATGTGATCATAGCTACAACCACTGAGGTACCCACCATTCCCTCTTCTGCTCCTTCTCCTTCCCATGTCATTGAAACATCTACCCCAATGGATGTTTCTTCTTCTCTCCCTTCCTCCCTTCTATATTCCACCTATTCTATCTTCTCCTCTCTTGCAGATCTGTCACCTGGTGTTCCCTCCATCCCATTACAAATCCCTTTTACCTCCATGTCCTTTTCTTCTCCCATAGTAACTCCAGGCCCCATAAGCAGCAGCACGTTAGACTCCTTATCGATGCCACCACCAAGTGTCTGAACGTTCTTCCCTGCGACCTTTTCAGTTGTTTCCCCTTTCACTCCCATTTCTTCTTCCCTTCCCTCTACTCCTCCCATTAGTCCAAGCTAGATTTCCAACCATCTGGGTCAGCTCAAGAGAAAAGTTCCCATAGCACCCATGGACTTCTCTGTCATTCTGAAGAAGGGGCCAAAGAAGCAGAAAGTAATAACTCACTTTTCAAAAAGCACTTTGGGAGAGAGGGTGATGGAGATAGCATATCCTGATCCCACTAAAGAGAAGAAAGATCTATTGCCTACAACCTTTACAGTGACCCAAGTCACCATGGGAACCTCATCTGAGATCCTGCAAGGAGAGGCTTTGTCTACAATAGATGCCATCTTTAAGAAACTTCAAGAAGCAAAAGAGGAGAAGAGGATATTAAAGGAACAAAATAAACATCTTCTCCAAGATTTGCAAAGAATGGACAATGCTCCCCCTATTACTATCGTCGAACCTCCTGAAGTTCTAAGTCAGGAAAAGATAAATGAATACGCCAAGATTGGTGAACAAGGTATGGAAGTGTCCTCCTAGATAGAAAAAATCCTCAAACATAGTGATGAAATAATCACGAAATTCACAAAACTCTACCAGAGTATAGATCAGGAAAACAAGGAGCTGTAAGCAGTAGCAGGATCCCTCTCCGAGGAGTTGGAAAGTGCCAGATTACAACATGAAACATTTCAGGAAATAACCAACTACTCAGCTGATGACCTATTAAAGGTCGGCATCATTGATCACCCATGGGCACACCACAAAGCTCTCATTGCACTGGATTACCGGGTGGATCAAATGGAGTATATCCTAGAAAAGATAGAAAAAATCAAGGACGAGGCCCTAGATGCAAAACATAGCATGGAGTAGATGGTTATAAAGATGGCTCCAGAGATTCTCAATGCATCATTCACCTTGAGATTGGTAGACGATAAAATCTAGATTTTCAATGATTTCGCAACCCAGTGTTTGTCTCCAGAGGTCACTTTTAACTGAGAGTCTATCAATAACCTTCTGGGATACCTGATTGAGGCAAACAAAGATTACATCGGGCTACCTGAAAATCTCAAGACTGAAAAATAAACTTGCAAATTTAGTGGTAACCATTTCAAGGGTCTAGACCACAATCAACTTCAAACCATGATTAGCAAGTTTATGGAGTACCGAGCTCAGTGTCACATCACCTCTCCCAAAAAGAAGCAAGACACTCCATTCAAGAAAATAGATGATAAAGAATAGTTTCTCTTCTTGTGTACACTTCAATCTTTTTGTAAAAATATTTAAAAAGTATGTTGGCATTTACAATGACATCATCCATGTTGCATCATGGGATGTTGCCATCCACAAACTTGCCCAAGTCAACTTTTGACTTTTATAGATATTTTGTAAATAGTGGTTGGCTTCTTTTTGTCTTCTTCCTGCTTCTCCTTCTATAAATATAGGGATACTTGTTGTATTCAGGGTGACCATTTTGCTATGAAAATAGGTGAAGAAAGAAAGAATTTGTTCCTTCTTGTAACAGAAGAGTTTTTAATATATATGTTAAGACTTTGTGCTCAATATATGTGTTATTTACATTAGATCTTTCTTAAGTCAGATCTATGTTCCTATTCTGTTGGATTCATTCTTTTTATTGTAATATGTTCATCAGTATTGATTTGTTTGTTTATGCAAGTAAGTTTGGCTATGTTTACTACCATCCCAAAGCATAAACCCTCTAAACTTTCAATCTTTGGAATTCTTTTCTTTTCTTCCTTCATATCTATCCTTCCTCTATTCCTTCCCTCTTACATTTATGTTCACATTTGGAACTACCCCTACTGGGATGAGATCCCAAACCCTTGAAGTTAGAATATTGTAATATATGCATAGCTTCTTGCTTGATAGAATAGCAATAAACCAGTTTCATTTTGTTGTCTCTAAGAGGGGCTATGCCCTGCACACTGTTGGCCTATTTCCCCATGATCTTCCTTACCAACAGATTTTCAAACCAACACTCTCAAAAAGACCTCAGGGTATGCATGCCCAAAATAATTGGTTATTGCTTTCTCCTAGGCATTTAAATGTACATGCCATGGTTACCATGGTTACCGATCCTTTCAGATGTCACCCAATCAATTCATAAGTCCCATGCACCCAATTATCGCATGCTATACTGGTAGTATCACTGACAGATTGAGCATCATTAAACTGGATGACTCATTCTGTAGGGTGGATGGTCTCTGGATCTCTTATGGAGTGCACATATATTATGTCCAGGACCTCCTCTCTAGGGGTTTCAGTATAGGGTGTGGACTTTCCATCAGCAAGCAGTATAATCACCCTCTATTCCTTGTTTTCAAATCTTATGTACCCCTTATTAAACCGAAGATCTACATTATTCTTATAACACCACGGGCACCCAAGTAACACTGGGAAGTTATCCGCCTCAGCAAGTGCCAAGACTTCAAAATCCCCAGTGAACTTAGTCCCTTGAATGGTAATGGTTGCATCCTTCAAGACACCTATGGGCAATGCCTTTGTCTTATTTTCCATATACAACACATTTGAAGATGGTTGTAATGCAGGTCTTCCCATTTGATGTCAGGCATCTAGAGTGAGAACATTAACCTTCGTGCTTGTGTTAATGAGATGTGGCTAAAAGAAACTCCTCCACTACTTCATTTAGGTAATCTCTTTTTCCACAGATATCAGGTTGTGAGGTGGGAGGTTTTTCCCCCCCCCCCATGCAAGATCTACCGTTCGTGCCTTCCCCGGCGTGCGTTACATTTCTCTCAACCAGTCTTTAGGCAAGGGGAAATAATATCTTTCCTACCTTAGTAATTTCACACCTCCTTACCTCATCCAATCATCCTTGGTGCTTTTCTACCTTCTACTACCCTCTAATCTATATCTACCGTACTACTCTAGATCTAAAAAGAAATCTACACTTCTAACCGGTCTTCTTTGTCTCATCTTTTCTAGTTTGTTATTTAGGTCATTGGATCTCCCTTTAAACTCTGAATTAATGTCCATCGGTTCCTTGTAGACTTCTTTCTGGAGGGCGGGTTTGGATACACCTCCATGTACTAATTCTTCCCTCAAAAAAAGAGGTCTTTTCCTTGGTGCTTCCCTTGTGCGTGTAAACTCCACCCTCATTGTTACCATAATAGGCTATAGTTCTGATTCACGTATTACTCGCGGAAGCCATTATGCATCAGTCTTATTAATAATCACCATGGCAGTGCCCTTATCCTTCCTTGTACGGGTGACCATATGTTTGTAATAACTCTGGAACTCTTCACTACCTATGTTTTTTTGTTCACAACCATGAGCATGTAGAAGATTCTGGACATTCGCACTATAATGGTCCTGTGGCTCCACACTTAAGCATGTTCCACATGAGAACTCACTTCTTCCTCTGTGTTTACCATAACCACAAAATCCCCTGCAAACTCTTTCACATGGCACCTACCTCCATCTTTGCGCTCTTCATAACCCATGGTCCATCTCCTTTAGAACAGAACTTCTAGCAATGCCAATCTGTTCACACCAAGATCAATTGCCTAATGAATCTGTCAATCAATCTCTTAATCCTTGGTGTCATGTTGGTTAAGGTACATA
>CM034151.1:171566600-171582412 GCA_019776745.2 Taxus chinensis
ACGCCTTTGGGGGATGCCATTCAAGTTATCAAAGGAGCAATGTCCCAAGATAGAGCAAGAGAGAAACTAGATGTCTAAGGTACCTTACGCATCAGTGGTTGATAGTTTGATGTATGCCATTGTGTGCACCAGGCATGATATTGCCCATGTAGTGGGAGTAGATTTATAAGTGATCCAGGTAGAGATCACTCACAGGTAGTAAATTGGATCCTTCAGTATTTGAGAGGGACCATGGGGAAATTTTTTTGCTATAGTGGATCAGACACCACTTTGCGTGGTTATGTAGATTTAGATATGGGTGGAGATGTAGACAGTAGGAGGAGCATGTCAGGTTATATTTACACTGTAGGTGGGAAAAAAATGAGTTCTATTTCACGACTATTGAAGCTGGTGGATTTTTCAACCATGGAGGCTGAGTATGTTGTTGCCACAGAGGAAAGTAAAGAGATGATTTTTCTACAAAAATTTCGTGAGGAGTTGGTACATAAGAATGAGGAAGGGAAGTTGCATAGTGATAGTCAGAGTGCTATACACATAGCTATGAACTTTGCTTTCCACTCTAGGACAAATCATATAAAACTTAGGTACCATTTCATAAGGAAAAATTCAGAGGAAGAGAAGTTGAAGATGGAGAAGATTCATACCAGGTAGAATCCTGCAGATATGATGACCAAGGTTTTCACAAGGGAAAAATTGAAGTTGTGTTCAGCTTTGGTTTGTCCTCACGGAAACTAGTGAAGGGTTGAGAAGGTTTATCAGAGGAAAAATGGTCTCCAAGTGGGAGATTATTAGGTTGTGGAGCCTATTTTCATGTGTTAAAGTGTTGAAGACTGTACACTAAGAGTACTGTACACTTTCCATAGTTGTCTTGCTAGGGTTTGGGGGTAAAACCCTCGAGAAAATATTTTTGGGCCTTGAAAAATGTGCTCTTCTCATATAGGTGGGATTTTTGACCCATAGGTTTATGGGATGGTTTTGGCCCATGGTTTTGATACCACGGTTTTGTAAAACTACTTAAGAAATTGTCTACTTATGTGGTTTTGTGCATATGGTAGGGTTAATGTAACATTGTAGATGTGTCTGAATTCATGTGTGAATTTTGTAGAGTTTTTTTAGCATAGCTCGAAATAGATCTGGGTATTGTATTGAGAGAATGGTGGATTGTAATAAAATATGAGCAAGTTCTTCTTGGTGGACGTAGCCCAAATTGGGTGAACCACATTAAATATTGTATATTTGTATTGTTCTTTTATTATTTTACACTTCTATTTCAGATCTATAATAATTTCTACATATTAGTTTCTACTGTTGCGATTCTTTGAGGGATTATTCCACATATTTTATCCCTTATTTCCTTACACAGACTGTGTTATTCTTTTCACTCTCTTTTTATCATCTGAATCAATCAATTTTTCTCATTCAATCTTCTACCCTGATGCCATTCTCATATGATAAATCAATGTTTCATCAGTCTGGTATCCTCTTTCCTCTCTCTTTTCTTTTGTGACTCTTTCTCAGCTTGATTGCATCATATTATCTCTCTTGAATAAATCTTCCTTAGCTAAAATACTTATTTTATTACTTAAGAAACAACAAAAAAATGGATCCAAGTTCAAACTATATTCTAAAATTAACCCATTCCTTTCCTTTGATTTGTGTGTCGTGTATCTTCCTGCTCTATTTCCTGATAATTTAGACTATTAAATGCATACAACTAACTACATATTTTTTTCTTCTATATTCAACTTGATTACACCATTTTCCATGCATATGTAAGAGAAATTTATTATCTATGCCTAAAAAAAGATTTTCCCATCCTTGTCGAATTTGCAATGTGACCCAGATGAGCGAGCCATTTTCTTCTTCCATATTTTATTTCTCTATGAAACTTAGATTCTCATAGGAAATTTCAACTATATTTCTCCAAGGTCAATAAACATTAAATACTGGTAGTTGGAACAATATTTTTCTTTGTTATTCATGGAGATTAAGTCGTATACTTAGCCACAAGCACCTGACAATCAAATCACAATCGATTTTGGTGAACAAAATCTCACTTGTCCAAGTTTGAATCAATCTGATTTCCTTCAACCCTTGTCCAGTCCATATTCTCTAATTTTGTGGATTTCCTTGGCTCCTCTAACTTTCCTATTTGTATTGAGGCATTTTCCTTTGTTTAGCGGCATTTCTCCTTCCTCGTTAGATTTTTAGTTATCCGCGGCTCTTCTATGCTTCTCACGGCTTTCCCAATGTCTCATTGCCATGCTCCTTGTCCAATGCCTTTCCGTAGCTTTTTTCCTTATACGTGACTCTATTTCTTTTATTTGTGGCTTTTATAGTCTTCCATGGTTTCCATAGTTCTTCATGAATTTTCCTTTTATTTGCAGCTTTTCTTATGACTTCCTTATATTGGTGGATTTTCCTTTACCTACGGGACTCTTCCTTGACATCTGCAGATTCATCAGTGTCACTCATAGATTTTCCCTTGACTTTTTCTAACTCAATGGTTTCATCCTTTTACACGTGACACTTAATAAGCTTCCACGGCTTCATCTAGAGTTCTGCAGCTTCATGCAGACTTCAGAGGCTACATTTAGTGTTTGGACAATATCTCCTTATGTCCGTAACTTGCAAAAAAACTAAGTCCCTTAGAAATTATCCTTAATTATATTGAAGCCTTTGTGACCTAAAACTACCAATAAACCTTCGTCTTCTTCACATGCTCACTATACCAATTTACTTCTTTTTCCATCAATGTAACTTAACATAAACTAATCCATCTTGACATCAATGACAACATAAATGACACTGAAATAGGTCCAACAAGTTCAACGTAGATGCCAGTGCCCAGATATAGACATGAGCACCTGGGTGCCTTTGACCAAGGGGAAATTACAATTTTTTTCTTAGATCAACGTAGTTTTCAACAGTTAATAGAGCAGTTTGCACATCACATGAAAAGTCCTCTAGTAACTAGAACACATTCTATATTTCTTTTCTTCTCTTTTTACTTGGATTGAACTAGATTGAAATGGAACAAAGTAGGATCACACCATTTATAGTGGTGTATAAATATTGGGAAGCAGTCAGGGTTTGAGAATAACACTAGACCTTTCTCCCCAACACTTCTTCTTCCGTGGCATGAGATCACCCAAAAAACTCGTACTTGACACGAGATTGCTTAACAAACTCATTCTTGACATGAGATCACCCAAAAATGCATTCTTCTATAGTGTTTCAAGACATTTTCTATCCTTTTGACTCATCATGAATTAGGTGCACATCTTCCTTTCCACATTTTTACATGCTTTTACATACTCTTTTTACATATTCAGATCAAAATTTTCATATATACACAACTTTGAATATTATTTCACTCTTTTTTACAAGCCTGGCCTTAATACGCAATAAGAAGAAGCACCAAATCAAGTTACAATGACAACATGTACAAGCATGACACAAATCATTACAGTTTTCACCCATAGGGTCACTTCCTCTTCCTTAGCTTCCACTCTTTTTCTTGTCTCCTGGGCACACTTTTGCCATAGATCTACATGGTTATCAAGTATGCATATCTTATCTACTTTATGTTATCGAGTATTCATTGAACAACATAAAGTGGGGGGAAATGCAGACACTAAATGACACTCTTTTGGTGAATTTATAGCTCCTAGTCATATACTACTATTCATATGATTCCTAAGTGAGAAAACTAGTAATTGACATCTATGTTTGGCCTTTTTTCTAGCTTTCTTGTTTCCTCTTTGGTAATTTACACCCCAAATCTCAGTTTTATCTTCACTTCTTTATCTTTTATGAATTTGGACACCATTTCCTAGCCATGACACCAGTGTTGAGGCACCCTCATTCTTCAGGGAGCCCCTAACATCTATTTTCTTTACTAGCTCGTTTTGGGCATCTTAGTTTCTTATAGGTCGGCCTTCTAGTTTTCAATTGTGAAATTAACCTTAAGAAATAATAAAAATATAAATTTATGTGACCAAAATAAAGGACCAAGCTATAAGCATCTATTTCACCAAAAAGTAGAGATAAAACATATAAGAGATAAAGGCGAGGAGGAATGCCTGAAATAGAGCACAAGACCACAAAATAGGATCAAAAATATTGGTTGGTGGATTACCTAGCGAAAGCTAGATATGGGAAGTGGGATGCTTCCTAGAAGGTTGTCAATCCATGTTTTAAGACAAGTTAATGACAATAAAGAACATGAAATAAATATACCTACTGTCATTGTATAGTTTACGTATCCTACACAAGAATAGTAAATCAAATCTAGTGTAATAAAGGAATATAATACTAAATCTAAAGAAGGAGGCTGATGGTTCAAAGTCTGCAGGTATGATAGAGAGTGTTGTAGAGGTCTAGGTGAGGTTCTGGGAAGTTTTGAGAGGTTTTGGATAGGTAAATTTGGTTGCTAGTTTGGAGGAAATTACCAATCACAGAGACCGGTATCGGTTGGGCGATCGATGCTGGTACTAGTAAATGACCGATGTCAGTTGGGTGACTAGTGCTAGTAGGGGTAATATGATTGAAATATTTGAAATGAGATATTTTTATTCCTCTCTGTGATTTCATAGAGAGTGAGGGAAGCTTGGTTAAGGTCATGGGATGTTTATGAGGACTCAAAGGTAATAAAAAGGGTGTTTGGGAAAGGTACGAAGGGTAAATGAGTAGATGGTTGAAATGAAGGTGTTGTGGGAGAGATCCAGGTATGGTAGAGGATGGGATGAAACATATAACTAATAAATAAATGATCTATTAAACCAATGAAAATGGAGGAATGTACTTACTTGTAGAATGTAGGTAGAAAATAAGTGGTGGTAGTGGTTGCAGAAGAAGGTGGTCGCGAATGACTACAACAACAATAGGAGGGCACAATGCTTCCATGTAAGTGCTCTAGAGCTTAGGATCAGTTTTTTGAATAATGGTGTGGTGTTTGAACACTGTAAAGGCCTTTGGTATGTCACAATATCACTAGAAATCTTGTGAGTTAGTATACAAGGTTGTAAAAGCCAATAAACAAGATTGCAGACCTGAACAAATATCTTGGAAATCCTATTTAGGGAAATTGACAATGGTTAGGTGACTAGTGCCGACCGAGGAATAATTGATGCTAGTTAGCGAGAAAAGCTCATACCTACTAAAAATAACCCGATTCTTCCTAAATTTGGTGTGATTGAGATTTTGGTTCTGAGTTACAATACGAAACCCCTCGTGGATTTAATCTCTTGTAGATAAAAACCCCAAGAGTTGTGAGGATTTTTCAATTAGAAATTCCGATTGATTGTAATCATATTTTTAGAGTTATTTTTAGTCATTTCTAGCAGTGTATTTTGAGGGTATTTCAGAGAATAAATCACAGCAGTTTTCTTCTATTGGATCGAACCAGTTTGGGACTAATTTGGCATGTTCTTTGAGGTATTTAAATCTTATTTCTATTGTCAAATCATCTCAAAAAGTGACCCTTGGAATTCCAAATCACATTCTCCCTTAGGAAGTACATTTTAATTAAGTTCTTTTATTTTATCACACTTTCATAAGTTCTAATTTAAATTTAAGCCTATTAATTTCTTATATGTGATCTTTATAATATTATATTTTAATTTTATCACAATATAATAAAGTTAATAAAATTAAGTCACCCTTAAGCTCACTCTTTGGCTATTGCCTAGAAAAATAGGCCAAATTTCTTCAATAAAGGTCAACTGAGAAGGAGGGACATTACAGTCCTCCTTTCTTAAAGTTTCTTGCCCACAAGCAACTAGAAGACTAGATGTTGAAGTATAGAATCACCTTCCCATGTAGCATCCTCTAATGAAAATTCTCTCCAATGAACCAGGTACTCTCAAATCACTCTACTCCATAACCTCCTCTCTCTCCTATCTAGGATCTCCTCAGGTACTAGATCTAACTATCCCTCATAATCCAATGGCAGCAACTCTGTAGAAGGAACCACTTGCTACCCCAAGGCCTTCTTTAAGAAAGAAACATGAAAAAAATTGTGTCTCTTACTTTCAGAAGGTAACTCCAACTCATAATATACCTCTCCAACTCTCCTCACCACTCTATATGAACCGTAAAAATAAGGTTTAAGCTATTCTACACCATTCCTCTTAAGATTACCCTTTCTATATGGTGATAGACACAAAAATACCATGTCTCCAACCTCAAATTATCTCTCAATCCTATGCCGGTCTACATACATATTCTGTTGGTTCTATGCATGCCGTATATTATCCTTAAGTGCTCTAAGGATATCCTGACTATCTTGTAAACACTCCCAAGCCTTAGGATCTCTACTATCCCCAAAGGACAAATCAAGAAGGGATGTCACATCATATCCATACAATTCTTAGAATGGGGTCATATCATTAGACATGTGGTTAAGTAGTATTATAACAATACTCACATAAGTACAAATGTCTTACCCATGCCTTCTGCCACCCTCAAACATAATTACAAAGATAACCCTCTATTCATTTATTCACAATTTTTATCTATCCATCAATCTGAGGGTGGTAACTCATAGTAGGAGTCAAATTTGTACCTATCAACCTAAAGAAATCCTACCAAAATGTGCTCAAGAACCTACTATCCTGGTCACTGACAATGTTCTTTGAAATCCCATGTAATCTGAATACTTCTCTAAAGAACACATCAGGTACATGTGGTACCTTAAAACTGGTGGGAATAACAAAGAAGTGTGTAAAATTGTTCAACCTATCAAAAACCACATAAATGCCATTGTTACCCTATACAACAGGAAGACCTGTAGTAAAATCCATAAAAATGATCTCCCATTTCTACTCTGGAATGGACAAGGGTTGCAAGAAACCTGTTGGAAATATATGCTCTAACTTGTTCTCCTGACAAGTCACACACTCACGTACATGGTGAAAAATTTCCTCCTTGAGACCCTTCCAAGATAATATCTCCCTAACCTGTTTGTATGTTTTGAAGTACCCGAGATGTCTTGTAAGTGGTGAATCATGGAAGGCATGAAGAATCTTCTCCTTGAGCTTAGATTCAGGAACTAAATAAATTTTTCCCTTATAGTAAACCAAATCAGTGATTACTTGGTATCGCTCATCCTGAATCTTACCATCCAAAATCTCACATGCCAATTAATTTTTGGAATACTCAACTAATAGTTGAGATTTCCAATCCGCTGAAATATTTCTCAAGGAACATAGGGTAACAAGATATGTCCTTGTAGATATTACATCTTCCACTACATTCTTCTTCCCTTTGACATACTCAATGTCAAAATAATATTCGTAGATCATATTGATCCACTTCTATTACCTCTCACTAAGATCCTTCTGTTCCAAGAAGTACCTCAAGCTATTGTTGTCTGTCCTCACCAAAAAATTCCCTCCTACTAGGTATTTTCTGAACTTCACCAAAGCATGCATAATGGTGAGCATCTCCTTGTCATAAGTGGATTACAGTATCTCATTCTCTCTCATTTTCCTAATCTAGTAGGAAATGGGATGAGGATCCTACATCAAAACTACACCAACACCTGATCCTGAAGATTTACACTCCAAAATGAAAGGCCATGAGAAATTTGGAGGAGCCAATACTAAAAAAGTGCTCATAGCCTCCTTGAGTATGTAAACTACTACCTGTGCCTTTTCTGACCATATGAATGCTCCTTTCTATGTGAGATCTTTCAAGGGAGATGTAAGATTGGAGTAGCCTCAAAAACACCTTTTGTAGTAGCCACATAGTCCTAAGAATCCCTAAAAATCTGAAATTTTTCTTAGTAGTGGACAATCTTGCATAACCTATATTTTCTCCCGGTCAAGCTTGACACCATTGGCCCTAATGATATGTCCAAGATACCAAATATTAGTAAGTCCAAACTCACATTTGGAAATCTTATAAATTAAAGACTGAACCTCTATGATGCCAAGAACCTCATCCAAATGTCTCAAGTGGTCTTCCTAGTTCTTGTTGTAGATCAAGATATCATAAAAAAACACAAGCATGAACTTCCTGAACTTCCTGTTAAAGAGATGGTTCATGCATGAATCGAAAGTGGAAGGTGTATTAGTGAGACTGAATGGCATCACCAAGAACTCATAGTTCCCATAGTGGCATAATTTTTTTTTCTTGTGGATGTCCTCCTCCCGAACATGAATCTGATGATACCTCGAGTGAAAATCAATCTTCAAAAAGTAGATGGCTTCATGCAATTCATATAAAAACTCATCTATGCAAGGAATGGGTTACATATTTTTGATTGCCTTCTTATTGAGTTCCTGATAGTAAATACACATCCTCATGGTCCCATCCTTCTTCTTCAACAACACAACCAGAGAAGCAAAAGGGCTCGAACTAGGATGGATATGCCCCATATCCAAGAGCTCTCTGATATCCTTTTTGATATCATCCTTAAAATTCTTAGGATATTGATAGAGCGTAGTGATCATAGGCTTGGTCCCCTCCTCTAGCTCAATGACATGCTGAAATCCTCTGTTTGGTGGTCTACCTAGAGGAATATCACCAAAAACTAGACCGTTCTTATCTAGTACTTCCTGAATATCCACATGAAATGGTTGTCTTTCTATCTTAAGAGGAATTGAATGAAAAAAAGCAATGTGCAGCCCATGTATCCTCTCCATGCCTAACAAGGGACTCCATCTTGTGTGTTGAAATAACTTTAGGCCCACCATATGAAAGAGGCCTAAGAAAATTTTTCTTCCCATCCACCATGAAATCTAATTCCATCCCTTTGAAGTCTTGCACATACCTCCTAAGGGAATGTAGCCACTGAATTCCAGAAACTATATAAATCTCACCAATACCAAAAACATAGAAATCAGCAGTCAGTGTGTAGTCCCCTAACTGAATGCTAAGCTAAGGAATCCTATTAGTGCAACTCATAGAAAAACCATTTATAACCTGTACACTAAAACCCTAAAATTCATCAACCTGTAATCCATGCTTAATCAAAAAACCCTCGTCAATGAAGTTGTGTGGAGCTCCACTATTAATCAAGCAAACAACCCATTTCCCCTTAAGTACTCCTTTCATTTGAAATTTATGGTACCTAAGGAATTTAGAAAGTGTGGCAATAGTGTCTGACCTTGGTATATCACGCTCCCCAAGCTCTATCTAAGGCTACTCCTCATGCACACCATGATCACCATTATTGTGCTTTATATCTGTATTTGGTGAAGGATCCTTATCCTCATCTGAAATCACTTTAATGAGGTACACCTTACCTTTCAAAAGGTAATTATGTCTAGGTTCCCAATGGTCCTTAAATTGAAAGTAAATATTCTTCATCCTTAACTCATTACGAGTTTACTGATCCATCTTAGGAGGGGGAATGACTTGGGTCTTGTGGGAAAATTATTATTGGGATGATAAGAAGTTGGAGATGTATCCAAATCTAATGATATCTTGATGGCATCATGTAACATCCTAGGATTAAGAGCAATGACTAATCCTCACACCTTTTCATGAATACCTTTTATAAAAAGCATCACTACCCTCCTCTCGGGCATCTCAGGAACCATCTCCGCTATCCACTAAAACTTGTTGATGTAGCCTATTTCACCATTTTCTTTACATTTTTCAATGACGAAACATATGGGGTTATGGGCTAGGAGGAATACATGTTAAATGGGTTGGTTGGAGGTTGATGCACGTGTTATGAATTATTGACCCAATGCCAATTGTGAGAGCTTCCTTTTGGCTAGAGGAACTACCTGTAATAGAAAATAAGACCAAAAAAGAGAAGTTAAATGATATATTATAGTGGAATACCTATCATATGCTAGTTCTGGGAAGTGTGATACTTCCTAGATGGCTATGAATCCACTGTTTAAAAACAAATTAACATAAGAAATACGTTAAGTACTACTATAGTTGATATGATTTAGGTACCTCATTCAAGTACAATAAGTAAATCCAATTACAACAGTCTAGGCTATAGTTGGATCTAAAGGATGAGGTGACTGTCAAGGTATTGAGACTGGTTAGGGTCTAACTTTGGGTTATTTAGGTCAATGGGTAGGAGGTTGTTTGGCTTTGTTCTAAGGCAGGGTATAAAACACAGAGACCGATGTCGATCTAGTATGACTGGTGATGGTTTATGTAGAACTGACATCGGCTATGGGTAACCGGCATCGGTAAGGTCGGGGTGTACGAAACTCAAAGATATCTAATTACAAGGTTTGATTTGGAATTTGATAGAGATGGTAGGGTGGATAAGGAGGTTTATAGAAGTCTCAGGTGTATTCAAGGATGAACAACATGAAAGGATGGGTGATTTGGTGGTGTGAGTAAGGAAATGGTTGGGTTACATGCTGGTAAGGGATAGAAGAATGAGCATGAAAAGTGTAGATTAATAACAGGAGTAACGAAAGCTACTAACTGAAATAACAATGTTGGTTAAAGATACTCTTACCATGATGGAGACTGGATGACTGAATTGTAATGGTAGTTTATCAGAAGGATGGTATTTGGTATTGTAGCAATGAATCTCAAAATGCTTCCATGAGTGCAATGCTTCTGTGTTTGTCTTGGTGTTGGCTATGAATGTCTGGATGTGTGAAAGGATGCTGGTTCCACTTACATTCAACTTTGATCTCTCTCCTCTAGTCTAGAATGTGCCAACCTCTCAAACAAGGTTGTTGAGGTGAATAAATGGTAACCAACGATGGTTGTCTTAACTGGCATCAATTTAGGTCTGACTGGCATTGGTTAAGGTGGGATTCCCTAGGTTTACTAACATGGGTAGATCTTGCCTCTTAGCTCAAGTTCATTCCTTTCTTCTTAGATGTTTAACAGACGTTACATTTTTATGAGTGGGAAGGTGGTTATAGGGATATTAGGCATTGATTTTTAGGGTTAAAATAATTCTTAGTTAGTTATGGAAACATGTTAAGGGTAGGTCTAAGGTGAGGTCGTTAGGTGAGGTGTCTAGGTGAGGTGGAAATTAGCTTAATTAGAATAATTAAGGAATGTATATTATGAGGGTGGGTATTAATTTAATTAATTTAATTAAACTAATATTAATGTGCGGTGAAATGGGCTATGGTTAGGTGAATGTGTTTAAGTTGGTTATTCGACAAGAGGCCTAGAAGACTGTGACCCAATTTTGGTGTCTACATTTTGGCCCTTTTTGTTGTATAGCTTGTATTGGTAAGTGACATTGACAAAAATAAGATGTGGTTTCCCCATGTTTAGGTGAAGGTAATTTTTCCCTAAGCTTGGGTGGAGATAATGTTTCCCTAAGTGTGGGTGGAGGTAACCTCCCTCAAACTAGGAACCGTTGAGGTAAGAGAAGGAAGCGATGAGTGGTTTGATAAAATGAGGAGGTGGGTGGTTTGAAAAAAATAGTGTTAGTTGTGAAGAAGGTGATGGTCGAGGGTATGGTGATTATAAGAGTTATGGTGATTGATTAGGTAGAGCATTCAGACATATGCACATGTTGTGAAATGCCATGAGATACCAGGGTCACTCAACATAACAAAATGTAAGTTAGCTAGGGTCGTAAAGGTCATCCAAACAAGGGTTGTTGAGGTCTGGTATCCATGGTAAAGGATATGGTTCAAGCACTCAATGAGGTAAGATATAAGAAAATTTAGGTGTGGTTCTGGTACATCCAAAAGGTAAAAAGTTCAAGGTTAGTTTGGATAAGGGTCATGACCATAGGCAAGGTAAGGCTATTAGGCTGAGCAAAATAGGTACCATCATCACAAGATACAACAGGTGAAGACATGGGAATATCTAATTAATCAATGGTGAGGTAGGTAGGTGTGGGTTGGGTAGGTTGAGGTAAAAATTGGGAAATGGGCCGGGGTTTAAGGTAGTGATAGTCAAATGTATGCACATGTATAAAATATGGCACAGTACCAGGTTAAAGAGCATGCAACATCTACATGGTCTAAGGTTGATAGGTTTATCCAAACAAGGTTGAAGTGATTTTGGTATCCAAGGTATAGCATATGGTGCAGAAGCACATTGCAACCTATGTGTAGGAACGTGTAGGTATGTTCCAATACACCAAGGGTTGGGTTAGGATAAATGACACGATAATAGGCAAGGTAAGGTCATTAGGCAAAACAATAGGGAACAACATCACAAGGTATAATGAGCACAAGGGTTCAAAGGTCACGAATAACATTCTGGGTCTAGGCATATAGGTCACGACACATCGAAGGCCGATGTATGGTTAAGATAATAGGTCCCTAAATGCAAGTAAGGATAGGTTATGTAATGTGGGATGGTAGGTATGTTGGCTATAAGGATGGGTAAGGTCAACAAGGGGGTGGGAAGGGTAAATATGGGTCAAAAATGGGAAAAATATACTAAAAGGAGTCTAACAAGTAACCCATGCTAGTCATGTTTAACTGGTGACAGTATAGGTAAATCGATAATGGTTTTCTAGGTCACAAGACTGATGTTGGTGTAGGTACAAATGACCATGGTTTGTTAGGGCACATGATAGATGTTGGTTGAGGTATAACCGATGCCGGTTAAGTTAGGGTGGGGGTTTGAAAAGGAAGAATACATATAATACGAATTCATTTGTATGTTTTTGCTTTTGTGAAAATAACAAGAGCACGATAATTTTGTGCCTTGGCAAGAGGAAAGTACGTGGGGCTATACTAAGCTTTGGTGGAGAGATCTTGTTGCAGAGGAGAGCTAGATAGACGGGTCCAGGAGATCATGTAGAGGGAGGTGATTGGTAGAGAGGTTGGAGGTTGATTTGGACACGGTAGAGGTAGGAGAGGGTGCAGGTGGGCCACCAACACAGTGGGCTGACCTGCCACCATGGAGGTGACATCGAGATGAGGTAAGATCTAATCCTTTCGTTGTTATTTGATATAGGAAGAAGCAAATGTAGAGGGGTAGAGGTAGGGAGATTAAAATAATTGAAATTTGTGGTTAAATGAAGGAAAGAGGGGGTGCAAAAGGTTAGAGGTAGGGGGAAGAGGGTTGGGAAAGGACTTAGGTGAGGTGTGGATATGTTCATATGGAAAATGGGGAAGAAATTAGGTAAAAGAAATTAGGGTTTTGTGTTTAGGCACGGTAATAGTGACCGATGCCAGTCAAGGTATGGCTGATGTCGGTCTTTATACACTGACATCAATCAGGTATGAGGGAACTGATGCCAGTTAGAATGGATTGGTGACGGTATGGAGTAACCAGTGCCGGTTAGGGTGAAAGGGATAGAGGTCTAGGAAGGTTAAGGGGAAAATTTTGGTAAAGTGGGTAAAAAAGATAGCGAGGGAGGGGTCAATAAGAAGGGAGTGTTAAGGTCAATGTTGGGTAAAATCACACTTGAACAATGTTGTGTTTTGTTTAATGTAGGATAGAGAGTAGCTATGGATGAGAAATCGAGTACCGCCCCATTGTTGTCAGTACGATCCAGTGTCACTACCAATGAGTGGAGGCACGTGATGGATGCCAGCTTGATAGGAGTGAGACGTTACAGGAACATAGTCTTGGAGTCAAGTTTGATGGTCACCCTCATCAACAGATGGGACTCAGCCAACAATACCTTCCATCTACCGACAGGTGAGATCATAGTCACCCTAGAGGATGTGTACATAATCATGTGGTTATTGATAGTGGGGATGCAGGTGTATTTGATCTCCTCAGAGGCATATGAGGAGTTGATGCTGAATTTTTTTGGCTAGGGGATGGTAAAGATGAGGTTCCATAGTGCGAGTTTGAGCTATGGGGGGATGTATGCAACCCATCTTGAGGAGATGAGGCTAGTTGTTCTTATTATGGAGGTAGTGTGTTGTTTTACACTGCCAGATGCAAGGGTTGGGAGATTGCCATGGGTGCTGATGGGGGTCTTCCATGACATGATGGAGGAGAGGACCCACTTTTCTTGGGCTCAAACATACTTGGTGTAGTTATATAGGGAACTCTGGGCATACAGGATATTGCGGTGGTTCAGCCTAAGCTGCACCTTTCTTCTCCATTGTTAGGACCCTAATGTAGCTTCCAAATCTTAAAGGTGCATAGGCACACACGACTGGAGCAAGCGCACAAGCTAAGGCACGTAAGGTAGGATTCAAAAATGGTTCATGGAGAACCAAGGATGCGCACCCGTGAAGCACAATTTGGGACTTATCCATTTTTGGCCTTTTGGAAAGAACATATGAAGAATGTGTTCCATTTGGATAAGGTTCCAGCCTGGCAATAGGGTGTCTTGGAAGGAATATACCTTGTGATAGGAAGATCCAAAAATCTAATCATGACATGGAGAGGCATGCACCTAGGGTGATGCACACCTTCACACTTGGGGCCAGATCTAAGGTTACAGAGGAGTTTGTTAGAGCTCAGATGCCTATTTATATGCGCACCCTTGGTAAAGAACAGAGACAAAAGTGAGGTAGCGGAGCTCTATAGAATTTTTTCAAGAAATCTGGGATAAAATGGGTAGATGATTCTAGGAAGGATGACATGGGGAAATGGGGAGTGCAAACTTTGTTTTGTGAATATTCATGTGTGGATCCAGATATGGTGTATGATTGTGGTCTATCACTCTGTAATGTTTTGGAGTAATACTATGGATGAATATGATAAGTTTACCACTATGTTTATATTAAGATCTCCTTCCTGTATTACCTACATGTCTTTACTATGCTTTTGATCTTGTATAACCATGAACCTTACTTGAATGTTAAGTCTAATTGTGGATTTATAACTTCCTAGTTCTAATACTTCTGTTGCACATTTTATTTTTTTAATGACTGAAGGGGTATAGAATCCGTTCTGAGCTCTATAGATTTTTCATGTCTTTTAAATCACTAAGTCAAGATCATGAAGTATGCCTTGCACTGAACTCACATAAAAGAGAGACTTGGCTCCCTCTCACGTGCTTTGGGTGAGCGCCTAGTGCCCGTTGGGTGATAGGCCGGCGCGCATGAGGTTCCCTTATTCGTGAGGTGTAAAAATGGCTACATCTTGGTTCCATTGTCGGGACCTCTATTTGAAGTTGTAGTGGAACATGGCATATGTCATGATCTGTGTAAAAAGTGATGACTGAGAGAATAACCCTGGAAGGTGTTGAAGAGTGTTTTGAAAGCACAGAGGATGAATTCACTCAGAGATTCAATACTGGACCTAGGTTTGACATGAGAAGATGGGTGGAAGACACTCTTTATCATGAGTTGTACGAAACCTTCTTCTATTGTTTCCCAGTAGAGTTATTTGAATGGCTCTCGGCTTATTCATCTAGATCGGGGTGGTATTATAAGTCACACCCTTGGACCCAAGAAACATATCAGAGCTTGTAAGATGCTGATCTAACATGGACCCATGCTATAGGTCATTTGTGGAAGGGAGTATTGACTAGATACACTTTGGAATGCGTAATTTCCACGTATTCTTGTCCAGAAGTTGCTCAGTTTGAGTTCTTGCGGGAGCTCAGAGGATCATTTCTGCGTGCTATCCCCCTGGCAATTAAAATATTGATGGTAACTATGGGTTTAGAGGAATTTCCTATGGCCGACTACACGACCTTGAGCACCTGGCGAGGAAGCCAAGTTGGGGAAGGATGGTGTAGCTAATGACTGAAAAGGAAAGGGAGGAGAGACGGCTCAAGCATAACGAAGCATGTGAAAGGGAGATTGATAGACAACACTGGATTACAAGTGGGTTATGGAGCCAGACATGGTGGAAATGAGTTGAAGTTCACGCAGAGGATGTGGAACCCGAATAGTCAGTGGTACCCCATCTTGGTAAGTGCAGGAGAGAAAACCTTGCAGCTTCTGATGAGATTCTGTTGCGTAGAGAAAGAAGAGTCGTTG
>CM034151.1:171582912-171705412 GCA_019776745.2 Taxus chinensis
ATTTCATTATGGAGTACTCAAAATATGATGATATCCGCATCTAGTACGAAAAACAATTTAAAAGTGGACAATTTAAATGATTTATTTGAAGAAACAAAACTCCAAAGGATCCTTGATTTTATTCTCAAGATTAACAATACGAGAGATGATATTGCAAAGAGTTTTTAATCAGCTTAATGTATTAGTTTCTTTTGGTCCCTTAGACTCTTCAATATCATGGATGTCAGTAAAATATTTCATTTCAATTCATTATAGGACACACTAAATACTAAAAACACGTAGATGTAAACTAGTCTTTAAAAAAAAACACCTTTTGACTTATCCTTATAATAAATACTTCAAAGGACTAATTCACTTCATCAAATCTCATGAACCTATTTGCAATAAATATTACGACTCATGAACCAAGTACCTTCAGCTGTCAGTCTTTTGGTGCCAAGATGACGTGATCATACCAATGAAAATCGAGGTAGCAATAGGCTCAACCAATGAATGCATAGGTCTACATAAAATGTGGGCGTCGATGTTGGAAGATTTTTTTAATCACACCCGTGAGCTGCATCACATCCATCTACAACGTCAATGTCTACAGTCATATGATTTCCATTTATTTTTATCATTTTCCCACAACTTCTTTTAACGTCGAACCAGTCCATGGACAAAACAATGACCAACTCTTCATCGGAGGGGTAATCACTGCCACAATTATCTGATATGCCTCTACTGCATGTGCAATTTTCTCTTTGGAATAAAAGATACATGCATAGTATTATAAGAGACTCCACATCTCATAGATCACGTATGAGTTACATATAAGATCTGCAAGGGTCTTCAATTTAGAATTAGATACACTCTTGAAGATCTTCGAAAATGAACTCACTCAAAGATCAGACGTACTAAGTTTCTTGAATACTGTATGCATCAATGAAAAGTGCAACACAGGAAAAATACACTTGGTGAGGACTAAAAAATATGCAAATGTTAATTCTATCTTTAAAAAAATATAAAACAACTACATGCATTTGCAAATTAATAAAAAATCATCGCGAGGACAACTAGGAATTAAAGTTTTCCCTGCACATGAAGTTATTTCTCCATTACAATGGCTGAATAATAATCGCTCAGATACCAAATATAGAATTTGGTTCAGAGTTTACATAGAACAAAACCAGAGAACTTCATTAATTAATTCTGCAAACATCATACAATTATATAGGGATGCAAATCCTATAATTAGATACACTCTTGAAGATCTTCGAAAATGAACTCACTCAAAGATCAGACGTACTAAGTTTCTTGAATACTGTATGCATCAATGAAAAGTGCAACACAGGAAAAATACACTTGGTGAGGACTAAAAAATATGCAAATGTTAATTCTATCTTTAAAAAAATATAAAACAACTACATGCATTTGCAAATTAATAAAAAATCATCGCTGAGGACAACTAGGAATTAAAGTTTTCCCTGCACATGAAGTTATTTCTCCATTACAATGGCTGAATAATAATCGCTCAGATACCAAATATAGAATTTGGTTCAGAGTTTACATAGAACAAAACCAGAGAACTTCATTAATTAATTCTGCAAACATCATACAATTATATAGGGATGCAAATCCTATAATTAAGGAGGTTGCTATAACAAATCACCCCTCAAAATATTCTCGTAACCTATCTATGTAATATTGTTGTAACCACAACAATATTAGAAATAACCCGAATAACAATATAATCGTAAGTATAATTTACTCTATGGTAAATATTGAATACCCTTGTTAATGTGAACACTAAACAATGATTTTCTAGCACTAATGTCATGAGAAAAATAATAACAAATGTGAAAAGATAGACATGGATCCCTATGACCTGAACAGAAGTGGATATAGAAATGAAAGATGTAGAAGAGAGTTACGGTTAAAATGAATCAAAGACATAGATGGATAAGAGATAGTGACACCAATGAATAGTTTGCTAACTTAAGATTCATGCATATAACAATATAATGACATCATAGTAATATAATAATATGTGCATGATTTTGTGTCTAAATTTTCCCCCCTTTATGTTATTTGAATGAAATTCAAGTCCTAGGTAAAGGAAGTAAGGAACATACATGTATAGAGTCTGAAGAAGCCATATTGCAGAGTGCACATAGAAGATAGAAACTTGTATCGTGGCAGACCATGGATCATTGTTTTCGCCCACGTGGTGTAAGAGGAGATACCAAACTATCGTAAGGAGCAACTTGGAAAAATAGTTGTGATGTCGTTGGAGATGTTGGATTGTTTGTCAAAGGTGATAGAGGGGGTAGGGAGTGATCAATTCCTAACCCAATTTGTTGATAATTGGTGGATTTGGGCATCCTACCTCCAGAGGAAGAGTTTTGGGGAGAGAGCTATGTTTTTCTCTCCTTCCATAATGCTTCCCCAAAAGGTCCAACAGTTGCAAACAAACAAATACCAAATTTGTTAATTGTTTAGTACCGATTATAACATGTTGTTCCTGATTGAAGAATCCACATAGGAGAAGTATATGAAAGGAAATGACGTCTCATTTCCCCCACTCCTATAGTAACGAGTATTCCAATTTGAATAGTGCTAGATGGATTCTAGGTTAGGTCATCTAGAAGCGATGGTGATGTTATGTGGCTCCCAAATTAGGTCAGATGGAAGTGATAATTACTGTGATTATTTTATTGATTGATTGATCTGAGTGATAGTAGTTGATTGAATAAGATGTATTTATAAGATTACTCACAGAGAGGTTTTTCTTTGCCCCCAAATTAGGTCATTTGGGGGGATATATTTGAAATAGCAAAATGTATTGATTGTTGTATAAAATAATTGTAACAATGTTTAAATGAGATCAAAGAAAATTATGATAGTAATGTATTATAATTATCGATTAATTGTGTTGTCCCCTAAGATGGATTATAAGATGATCTCGGTTGTATGCCCCTACTTTCGATGAAAAGGTGAAGGGTGGAGAAATGAGCACTAAGCTAGAAATAAGGTTGTAAATAGTTGTAATAGTAAATGAGAGATATTATAAGAGATGTAGTAGTTTTGAAAAGTATGCACATATATTGATTAGTACATGTGTTATATTTGAATATGGGATGGTGAAAAGTGTATAGTACGGTGCTAGAAGAGACTGTGATCTGGATGGCACAAACATGAAGAAAATGGAGTAATGTGGATTGAGATATGGGCCAAATCGTGTGTTGTGGATTAGTTGTAATAATGATGGCAAGTATTAACTATAGTATAGGGTAAATTTAAATGACTATACATAGTAATATGGAAAAAGTGAATAGCAATTTAATTTGTATCAAGAGTGGTTGAAATTTGGAGCTCTCGGCGACGAGGATGCCACGAATTACAGTGGCTATTCATATGATATTCGAGAGGGTGGTGGCATTCGTGGCTACATAGAAAACTGAGGAGATGGTATGTGTGACCAAATTTGGGAATTTTTGTATAATATGCTTGTTTTTATCAGTTTTAGTAAAATTTAAAATTTTGTAGAATTAGGTGTTTTTGACCAAGATAAAAGTGGACAGGGCGTTTATGTCCTTTAGGACACTACCACCCAGTTTTTGGTTCTAGTGACCTACTTCTGGGTGTTAGTGATTTGTGTTTAGGTGCTAGTGTCCAGGGGAAAGGTTTTGGAATTGTTCAGTGAAATAAAAAAAAAATTATTAATTTGAGGTTGTTTAAAGTATGTTTGGTATGATAATACGGTGGTTTTGTTACTTTGTTGTGTTTTGTAGAGAGATATACACTTCAGGGAGTTTCAGGTGCGCCGTCACTTGAGTACGTTACTTGGTTTGGGATTGATGGACAATGAGTGGCAGATATTGGATTGTATCATTGTGTGGAACATTATGAGATTGTGAGAGATAATCCTTAATATGCCTTTATTGACTGTTTTGTGTGAGAGATGGTGCATAGACACTTGTACATTTTAGCTGACAGGTGAAATAATGGTGACATTGGAGGATGTATATAGGATATTGTGGTTGCTTATTGTTTGAGATAGAGTGCATATCAAGGTTGCATTGGATTCTCGTAGTTAGTTAAGGGTGACACAATCATAGTTTGGAGGGTCTCAAGTATAGGTTGAGACATATATTATCTTGGATATGATTGTGAGATCTAGGGTTTCATGATTGCAGAAATTTATTGCAGTGGTATTAGATTTTACGGTGGCCATGGAAGGTGGAGGAGTTGGGATTTTTAAAAGGATGTATGATATTTTTTGTAGTATAGAGCATCACAGTAGTAGACATGCACGGGCACAGTGTGTCATGGCCCATTTATACAAGGACTTGTACAAATTTACTTAGGAGGATCACATAGGACGATTAAGAACTATTATTTTATTACATGTGTGGGCGTATGAGCATATAGCTACATTATAGACATTGGGTGGGCCACACACTGATTGGACTTGGCTAGAGATAAATTTGTCATGAGGTGGGTGGGTATCCGCAGTAGTAGGATGGATATGACCACATATAGATTGATGATATATTAGATGGCCCCTGGGGCTGGCCATTATATGGAGATCGTATAGAGACTATGGAGGATGGGTGGAGGAATTTGTTGAGGTGCAGTACATGTAGTGCACCTTGCAGTTAGAGGATCATTTCCTAGGGGTAGCAAAGTTATTCAAGGGTAAGCGAGTGTCTAGATAATATGACATGGACTAGGATGTTCCTCAAGAACCATATGTATGGTTTTTGTCTACAAGGGTCGCGAGGCAACCAAGGTCGAGGCCATGCCCTACAAGAGAACATCTAGTGCCCCCAAGTCTAGATGAGGTAGATCTTGTCATAGGGGCTATACAGGTAGATGACACGAGATACATTGAGGCATATAGTCAATGGTGGGTAACATACTGATGGGTGTTGCTATTTCTAGTAGTTTTAGATGCGAAAACTGAGCTTGCAATTGGAGGAGTTGAGGGTTGGTAACCTTCCCCTGAGGTAGATGATATAACAATGACACAAGTAAAGTTTAAGTACCATTAATTTTTATTTGTTATTTGTTGATTGATTGATATATTTGATGGATATGAAAATGTGTAATAGCTAATATTTTTTTTGTGGTTGAAAGTGATTCCTTTTAGAAACTTATTGTAGATACCTCCATACATACATTGATACAGAACATGCCTAAGAATGTTATCATAGGAGGAGGGATGCTAGAGTAGGTAGACACGATTGTGGGCGAGCATGCGCATTTGTTTTAGCTGGTGGCTATAGTGGTAGCCGTGTGTAAAATTTTGTTGAGCGAGCATGATGAGGCTTATGCAGAGACAAATAAAGCGATATGGGCTATAAGAGGAGGAGGAGGCCTAGCTCTGGATGTATTTTGGTGGTATGTGGAGCTGGAGGGCCAACGTGTAGAGTAGACAACAAAGATTACCATATTATGGAGCTAGCTTAGGAGATCTAAAGGCCAAGGTCGACGACACAAAGTTAGTTGTGAAGCTTCAAGTTATAGATCTCTCATGATTGTAGATAGTGATAGTGAGGATGACATATGATGTATTATATAGTATACATGTGAGGCATGGGGGTTGTCCCCCCAAAGATTGTATTTTTTAACTATGATTATGACACACACACACACACACACACACACACACACACACACACACACACACACACACACACACACACACACACACACACACACACACACACACACACACACACACACATGTTGATGTCGCATTAGATGTTGATGTGCATTATATATGAGGTGATGATTATGATTTGTACATGGCAGTGATTGTTTAGTTAGTTATATTCTATATGCTTTTTTGGAATGGTTAATTGCTAATTATTTGAAATTTGTTATGATGTGGAAGAATTTATAAAGGAGGATTTGAATAGGATTTAGCATGTGAATAACAGTGAATGATATAGCATATGGTAAATAGAAATGTATGTATGCAATATAATGTGGTAAGTACATAGAAATGGAAATGTGATTTAGATAAGATAAGAGAATAAAATAATAATGCATTAATAATTGTATAATGAGGAGACATACAATAATGTTCGCAATCACTTGTGATTAGGATGAAAGGGGGAAGAAGAGATATTTCCCCCCAGTGTGAGAATGAGGTTCATTTTAGTAACAATTCGCTCAACATTCATGTATGGACCTTAAGAACAAAAGTACATCATCAAGAAATGAAATGTAAATGGATATCATCTACTAGAGGTGGAGAGGCTTGCGATGCATAGTAGGAGCACATGGAACAACAAAAAGGTGAGTATAGGTGCCGAATTTGATATTAGAGGAAATGGCGCCAATAATGAGAGGTGGGATAGTGGAAAATGTGGAAGCAGGCTACTTAGGGATCCAATGAGATGTAACTTTAGAGGAAATGGCGCCAATAATGAGAGGTGGGATAGTGGAAAATGTGGAAGCAGGCTACTTAGGGATCCAATGAGATGTAGTAGCAAGTTATGTAGGGTGAAATGATGTGGTTAGAGGTGGGATGACTAGAGGCAGTGGTTTAATGATAACCTTAGGAGGTGAATGGATAATGCCCTTAGGAGGAGGTAAATGAGAAAAGATAACAATGTTAGAGGATTGCTTATGTGGAATAGGAGAGAGATATCTATCTTGTGAGGAGTGGAAGGAAATGACACCTTTATCTTATAATTGTTGTAGTCTATCATGGAGAGCATAGCAGTTATTGTCACAGTGGCCATAGATGTGGTGGAAATTGGTAAAACGGTAGTCACAATGGCAGTGTAACTGGTGAGGGGGATGATGTTGGTTGGAAGGTAAATAGATTATCCACTTATCAAGTAAGGTATGCAAGACATCATGTGGTTTAGCAGTATGTCAAAATTGCAATGGTGCACATGTGGGAGGTGGAGAAGACTTAGGTGATTTCCAATGTGGTGGTGGGGAAGGAAGACTCTTGCACTGAGGAGGAGATGGTGACTATGGAGGACAATCAGTAGATGGGGTAGGAGAAGACTCAGTAGGAAATGGAGGAATAAAATAAGTAGGAGGCATTATAACATGATATGCAATTAAGTCTTTTTCAAAACCAGTAACTTTATAGCATAGAAGAGTAAATGAATCAAATGTATCATAACCATATAATAGATTTTCTTTTAAAGAGGTAATTAAGCCATGAAAAAAAGATAAATTACATTTCTAGATTAATAGGATGAAACAGTAACTGATGCATGTAATAATTGTAGTATAAAATATAATCTAAGATTAGTTCTTTCTTCCCTTGATGCAAAGAAGGAAAGTGTTCATATGTAACTTTAGAACCATTGTTAGAAATAAAACATCGAATAAAATCATCCTCAATATCATAATAAGTACTAATAAATCAATTAGGTAAATAAGTATACCATTGGAGAGCATGATCACCAAGGCTATGTCGAGAGGCTTTGAGTAACAATAGATCATTGGAATAAGAAGCCATGGGTAAATGGTAATATTTTAGATGTAAATAGGGATTTCATGTGCCATCGAAACATGAGAAATTAGGCATGATGAAACCATTGGGGAAAGCAGAATTGTGAATCTTCTTAGGAATCAGATTTCTGAGAAGGGAATTATTGTCAATGGAGGTATAATAGGCTTTACTCTTGAGGGTAAGGGTCTGAATTTGAGTTTTCAAATTACCAACAACATGCATGAGAGAGAGGATGTTTTTTTGATAGGATGATCTAGGAAGTGAGAGGCACATTAAGGGGTTGAATCTTGCCATTGTGAGTGATCATGGGAGCTTGAAATTAGGGGGATTGGATGTGGAAGGAGGGGAGAGAGGTGTGAGAGGAGGAGATGATTGTGGAATCTCTATGAATGTGCTAAGTGTAGGATCGGGAGATATTATAAGAGGTGTATTAGGGGTAGGATTGGTGTTGGCATGGTCATCATTCGAAATAACTTCAAAAGTATCAAAAAGAGGAGGTGTAAATTCACATTCAACAACCTTAATAGAAGAAACATCAACATTATCATGTGCATTATCAAAAGCATAATCAGAGTCACTATCATCCATTTTTTGCAAGAAATGATTTCATCAATATTATCATCAACATATAAAGAATCTGTAGTAGTTCTAGCATTGGGATTTATCAGAGAAATCATTTAAAACAATTTCATAAGTAATAATGGTAGGAGGCATAGATTTACATTCAAATTTACTAATATCATAAACATCGTTATTGATATTTACATTTTCATTATCATAATCAGATTCATTAGTATCCATGTTTTCACAAACAAAAACTTAATCATACACAAGATCTATATTACTACTATCATTTAATATAGTAGAAGGATAAGATGATAGAGCACCATTGGTGGTGACAGTAGATGGGGGATAATATGCATTAAGGTTTTGAGTAGGGGAAAATATGCAAAACTTAGGGCTTTGGAAACCAACATGAAGAGATTTTTAGAAGTCAAGGAGTTGTTGGAGGAATTTTGGATCATATTGAGTATTTTGCATGAGGTTATGAAATTCAAATTCTTCAGAAGCATTGGGAAAAACTGGTTGGATGCATAATAGGTCGTATCATGCTTTAGATATGGGTATGATTTTTTAGCCACGAGGGTTTAGGATATGAGGGAAAAGATTTTAAATAAGAGTACGTGGTTAACAAAATGATTTAATATAAATTGAATTAAATATAATTTCAAATTAAATAATGTAACACGGGATTACAAATGATAATACACAACAATATATAAGTGTTAAATACTCAATAGTGTTAAACTCTAAGAAAATGAGAAAGATAGATGACTTAGCTAATTCCTGTGTAATTTGGAGGAAGTCGGGACTGTGTATCTGCTAAATTTGACGAGGAATTATGTCACAGTGGCTAGGAGAGAGTTATGAGACTCTTTATTATGTGGGATTGACATTCACATGAGAGGATAGGAGTACCAGGGCCCTAGTGTTTGTTCTTGGTGCTAGTGTATGTGTGAATATTTAGGATCTTCTCCTTTTCTAGGCTTGAAGGTCTTCATTCCAATTTTATTTTTATCACTTTGATTCAGTTGTTAGGGTTTTGATAACACCTGTAACCTACAAAAAACCATAGCTGCGTGCATAAGCTCACAAACACGTTAGACCTAAATAAAATATGCAATATGTGAAGTTGGACTGACCTCGACGATCACCCAATGAGTGAACTTAGTATCGAGTTTGCACTTCATTTCAGAATCCATATAGTTCTATGTGCTTGTGTTTGAAATAGTGTCCTTAGGTTTTCCCTTGTGCCAATGACACCAAGATAGTAGGTTATATATAGCTTTGTTTCAAATGTGTGGTATGGAATTCAACAATTCCACTTCTTATGTAGTGTATGCAACCCAAAATTCAATCCTTTTTTATAGTAGTGATAGTATGTAGATGTGATATCCCCCTTTGAATTTCCATCTAGAATAATAGCGTGTATGTTGTGTATATATATGAGTATCTTGTTTGAATTTTGACACTAGTGACACAAAAGGTAGAATATGAACATGGGATAAGGATAAGAAAAGTGAACAAGTTGACCATGATGTCAAAAATGTGTAAAAAAGAATAAACAAGACAGAAGAACCCAAAATGGACACAAGTGCTCGAGCGCTAGTGTCTAGAGGAGGTGTTAATGTCCTCGGATAAATAATGACAAATTTGAAAAGATAGACATACAAGGATCCATGTGACCTGACCAAAAGTGGATACATAAATGATAGATGTAGAAGAGAGTTATGATAAAAAATTAATCAAATACGTAGATGGACAAGAGATAGTATCACTAGTGAATGCTTTTCTTACTTAATATTCATGCATATAACAACATAATGATGACATTGTATAATAGTAATATGTGCATGATTTTGTGTCTACATAAACAAGATAATGGAAGAATCAGAAGAACTCAGAGAGGAGATCACAATGATAAAGGTGAAAATAAAACAATGCTTGACTAAATTAAGTAAGATCAACATCATAGAGGAAGCAAAGCTAGGATCAACGTGTAAAGATTTAAAACATGTTGACTAATTGTAGGTCATGCTTACCACAAGAGGAAAAGGAACATCAATGTTAAATCAACTTTCTTCCCAATTGGATAAGGTACAACAATATATTGAACACATCATACAGAACTGGCATGCACATGAAGGATTTTTTCATACAGAAGTCGCATAATTATTTGAATAAATCCAATAATTTTTTCCCGAGGATGGACAACTAGTTTAGTACGGGGTGATGTTGGGCCCATGGCTGTTATATTACATATTATTTATATTTTGTATTAATTGATCATTATTTAGAGGCACACGGAATATACTAAGGACGCGCACAAAACAAGACTAGGGGAGTGTGTGGGAAGCATGCACACAAGGGAAGAAGAAGGAACATGCATGCAAGAGAAATAATGGTGGTGCACGGGAGACGTTAGGAACTTAAATATGAAGAAAAGGAAAATAATACAGAGAATGAAATGTAGAGTAGCAAGGAAATATGGATAAACATAAGTCCATAAGTGGACTTGGACTTCAGTTATGGGTTACTGCATGGAAAGGAAAAATGGGATACACAAGGATAACAATAGCCGCATGTTAGACAAAGGATTGACATGCAACATAGGCTTATGGCGGAATGATTTATTTTTGGTAAATCCAACTAAATGGGGTAATTAACTTGGAGCTGTGAACTCAAGGGATATATTTAGCCTTTGTAATACAAGTGAAGGGAAATTCCCACTAGTATAAATACCTATGTAAGGTTCTAGGATAGATATACTAGGAGATACATTCTAGGATAGATACACTAAGAGAGATATATAGATAGAAAGAGATACTGAGACATAGAGAGATAGTTTGTGTGAGACCTCTGTGATGAATGTGTATGGATTATGATTTGTAATGGAGCAACCACTTATATGGAAGATGATTTTTTTTGGAATGCGCATGGTTTTGTGTTAACGTAGTATAAATATTAGTTTGAATTAAATGCTGGATTAATTATCTGTCAAAGTCATTTTTATCTTCATTATCCTATGATGTGACCAAGAAACCTCTCACGCTTCGGGTTAGCGTGCATCAGTCTGATTATGCATGATATGCCAACACGACGGTGAGGGAGAATTGTGTGTACTAGTTAGGGAATGTTACATGCATAGGGTAGATGACTATACTACCAACACAAAGCATTAGATACACTTACCCATGTGATTTTATACTCAACATTGATTCTCTCCAACTTAGGCCTTCCCTATGACAATGGTCACTTTCTTTGAAGTATTCAATTTCAAACTCTACCGACTAAAGGGGTGATTTTTTCAGCATATTGGGCACATATTCAATAGTGTTTAGTCTACCTACTATCACTATTCATGCACCTATACATTTTAATCATTGGTATCCGAGTCACATATTGTATCAAAAACATTTTTTTTGCATCTATTGCAACCCCACATTAGATTTATCTACAATTATTACTGAATTTTTTAGAAGCACAAAACTAAAACTAAATAACACATATTTATTTCTATGGGTCACCATGGAGGAGGTATTGGTATGCATTCACAAGGAACTATTTCCCTTAATACTCTTTTTATTGTCCACTTATTGACATGGCATTGACTATAGATTAGGTGCTTTACCATTTTTGGGATCACATTTTGTTAACTCACCAATTTTTTATACTCTACTCTTTGAGATAAAATTAATGAATAAATGAATTCATACTCACATTCAAGAAAACTCAAGAAATCTAATGCAATATTTGTTAATATTCATACACTTAACACCTAATAAGACAATTCTTGCATACACCATCTATGCATATAATTCTATATCACATGCAAGAGTCTCCTTCCACCATTTTAGATATTTAAATATCGATTGAAAATAAATTTTGGTGAAATCATTAATGTTCTTTGCATGAACACTATAGGTGTGATTCTTGTACCATTTAGTCACATTGTCCACAACATTTCATACTACATAGAATTTTTTCCTTGACTAGTTAATTCTCACATTGATGTTGGTATCTTCTTTGTGTTTTTTGTTTGTATAAATGTACTTGCACTTATTCTATGTATTTTTTACAATTCTTTTGACAAATTTATACTCTCTTTTGAGTCATCCTATTATCAAATGACATATAAATTTTCCAGTGTTTAGATAGTGTCTTCACTCCATGTATACATATATTGTCTATATCTTTAACTCCTCTTCAAAAAAATCATAGTTTTCTCTAAAGCTATATTAGTATATCCAACAATATATCTCATTTTCATTGTTCGAATAGTGGGTCTACTCCACTCACACGTATTATCATCCACTCCAATCATTCAATATTATTAAGGGGTAGAGCATGTGGTGTTATCATACTTTCATTCAAAGAGTGTTATATTTTCCTTTCTTACCCTCTGCCAATTTATATCTAGTAATTTGGTGATCTCTTTTGTACTCTCTTTTTCACCTTGAGTACAGATGATGGTTCCCAGTATATGATGTGCATTCTTTATGAATTTCTACACCATTTAAATTCATTTACTTTCATATTCAGCGGTGGTGTTGGTATCCAACGCATTCAATGAATTTTCATCGATATTGTTGTTCTAATTGTATATTATAATGTTTCTTGTAATGCCTTACAACATCTAATACCTCTAGACTTTTTTTATCTTTTGATTATTTTAGAAACCTTCTGGTGACTCATTTTTTCTAGTTTACACTTCATTGTAGATGGATATCTCATAATGCCTAGTTATAAGACCATAATTACAAAGGATTCATAGTATTGTTGTTGTATATAGTCCTCCCTAAGTTGCACTTAAGGATGTATTGGGGGAGGAGGGACATAAATTTGGTTAGTTATCCTTTGGAATTGACAAGTTTGACTTTGCCTTTACACTATGACTTGCACACACATCATAAGACTAAATGACCCATGATTCTCTCCCTTACATGACATGATTTAACACAAACACTAATAAATCATTATTATCCAATGTAGTATATCACTCTCAGACATATCACCTAGATTCTTTCTCAATTTTCATGAATTGCATATCCAAAATTGTATAGCCTAGGACAAGGCCAACACTTAGGGTCCTATCTCCCATTCTCTAAAGAATATTTTCCTATTTTGACATCTTATTATGGATCGTTTATTATTCTACACGTCAATCTTAATGCAATAATTAACCTAGAAAATCCTATATAAGAAATTCTAATAGCTTTTGAACCCATTTGACATTTTTAAGAGCAATTATTGCAATATATATTCCTATAGATATCAAGGCTCTCCTAAATCCTCCTAAAACAAAAAAAAAACACATATTTAAGAGAAACCACTGCTTCCGTCTAAAGCACTAAAATAAGTTCAAGAATCTAGCTTCTCCATTTACATGCATCCAAAAGTCCTACAACCAAGTCATAACAAGAAAAAGTAAGCAAAAAATGTTTCCAAATTTTGTAAGGGTAAAAGGGAATCAATCTAGCATTTGAAGAAAAACACATTATATCTCCACCAAACTAGGTACATTATATTCTATATATATAGGAAAACACACTTTATTTGGTACAGAGACACAAGGGCATGATAGGGGGTTGACTTAAATTTGGATACATTATTACACATACGCTAGGAGAACTACATGTACTTTTCTCCCACTTGCGAGGGGATGTAGTGCAATATCTAGATCAGTTCAGCAGAGGTTGAACAACAGGGATAGTCCAACTCTACCAGACATTGATTTATGTTGTTTTATATATAATCATGCTCATGAAGTACTAGTGCAGGTATTTAGGGTTTCCAACTATTGCGAGTTATTCATGAGGTGTCACACATTAGTGAACCCTAATAATCAAGTATATTTCTAGCCCGCCAACACCCATTAAAAAGTTGCAAAGTGTCGATAGATATCCATTTGTCTGCAAAACACAGTCCATTTGTTAATGTATAAAAAACAAATTATGATAAAAACCGAGTCTATTTTTCTGGAAAACACAGTCCATTTGTTAACGTGTAAAAAACAAGAACAAAGACCAACGGGTCAAATAAGTTGTGGACTCTTCAATACACGTGTATTGCACTTTGACTGATTTTAGAATATTAAACAAACGAGGTAGAAAAGATAGAAATATAGCTCGCCTTTACTTGCTTCTTAATATTTCTACATGAAAATTTACAAAATTAAGACCATGATTACATAGATATCAATATCTCTGCCCATGGTAATTGGAGATTACATATATAGTTGATTTACACTTTATGAGTAAGCGTACATCTACATAGAAGACATTCCTTTAGCTAAGCAGCCACGACTAGGGGACATCCGATCCGTCAACGTCACCCAGGGAACGATCCTGGCCCTATCCTCTTGACTCTCTATGATGGGTATCTCCAGGGCTTGCACTCAATAAGACTTGATCCTAGGTGGGCTTATTCCAAGCCATTCAACTTCACCAATGAACCAAGGGCTCTTCGATAAAATTTACAAAATTAACAATATAAAGAGTTTGAATATTAACATTTTGTATGGAAAAATTATAACAAAATGATACATACAACTAATTATTATGATTTCCTTTTTATCATATATATATATATATATATATATATATATATATATATATATATATATATATATATGAATTGTTAAAATGTATATTTTAAATAAGAATTTGTAAGGGAAAAATGAGATTAAAAAATAATTCAAGTTGCAGTAAGTGCATGCCAACTTGCCGTCGCCGCCCTTAGCATTCAATTTATACCATTTAGTCTTGCCACCGCCTTAGAACTGTCTGTCTCATATAACGCCTGTATTAAAGTTTCTTCCTCTTGCACAAGAAAAACTACTTCTGTTGAGAAACGGTCAAGAAAAGCCATTAAATGTGCAGTGGACTTTATTTGTTTTGTGGGGTATTATATATTCAGGCATAACTCTCCAGTCTTTTTCAATATATTCAAGACTCTAATGATCATTTAACGTTCAAAATAATTATATGGTTTTCGTCCTTCCAAACAAGATTTCTTTCGGATTTGAAAAGCCATTCTAAATTTTAGGGTACACGTATTTTGTGTGAAAATTTATTAAAATTTAGTTATTCTAACATATATTTATAAAATTAATAATTTCAAAACATTTATTCGAAATAGTTATGTGATAGGAAATTTGACATATGACATATTTCATTTAATCGAAAGTAATATAAATATGTAGCGATATTGATATCAGACAAAAATCCACTACTATTATGCTTTGATGGTTGTATAATGCCTACTCAAATATTGGCAAAAAGTGTGCAATTTTGGTTTACACATACAAATTGCATTTGCTTGAAAGTTTCGAAGGCCTTTTTCACAATTTTTTTAATGATACACCTTGCCATCATTGCATTCCATAGATCACATTTTTCTCAGGTATTTTGTTGTAGAATTCCCATGATTCCACATTTTGCATATATATCTTCCTGGACACTTGTAATTAAAATATCTAACCAGCACCTCATTTCGAAGCTCTTGTTTTGGCACACGTTGGGAGAATGCTAACAAAGATGAATTGATTAGATTGGACATTTGTGGGTTACATCTGATTAATATTGCATTAATAATGCTGTTTTTGCACAATTCAAAGGGTAATACTGAAAAATTGTTGTCCCTTAAAAATAGTTTGAGAACTATATGTCGAAATCAACATACTTAGTTATATTTTATTAATATTCTATTAATAATGTTGTTTTGGACAATTTGAAGGGCAATACTAGGAAATTAATGTCCCTTAAATATTATTTAAGAGTCATACGTAGCAATCAACATACTTCAAAGCATATCCCAATGTTTTGTTGGTGCAAGGTACTAAGAAAGAGAGTAATAGATATTCAAAATAACATGATTATATCAAGATTTCTTTCAATTTGGTAATTTAAAATTAGTTTTATCCTTCCATTCATGATGAAATTCATCCAATCCGTTCATACCAACAAATATATGACAACAATGTTCAATTTTTTATTTATTTTAAATAAGGGTAAAAGACAATACATAGGTATACCGATCCAAATACAAATATTGTAGAATAAAAAGCTATTAACCAGATTATGGTAGTGGATCCCTTCACTCCTTCGCATGATGAACATTAAATATACTAATTTAAAAGTGAAAGTGCATTTGTGGCTTAAGTAGTTAGATTCGCGATGAAAATATTTTTATCTAAGAAAATCATGCAACTTAACTAGTTGTGGTCTTAACAATGACTGTGTTTTTAATATGACCAACAACAGTCCAAATAGAAGGCACCTCTAATTGTTGCTTTCTGCCGCCTATGTGACTTTGTAATTAAGGGTTTAATAAATTCATTTTTGTTAAATCATTTGGTGAACCCATCGTTCGAACTCAATCTAGCTTCTACACATATTATCATCTTCTTAACATGTTTGAAATTTATCCACCCTTTTATGATGAAAACCTTCATGATCTTAATGTTATTATTGTTGAACATCTACAAGATCTAGATCTACTTTTATTCGTTGCTCGTGAGGAGGCCACCAATCTACATGATCTTAACCCTCCTGCTTCTAATATTGCGTCTATTCCTATTACTGATCAGGGGATCATTTTTGAAAAGTTCCCTAAACATCCCTAAATGGTGTTAGTATAGAATATCATCTCGAGATCTTTCCAACGACTGTAAGAACACGACAAACAGACATCGGGAGCTCTAGATATGTTCGGTCAAAGTTCAGACGGCGGGAAAGTCAACTCTGGTCAAGTGGTCAATATTGGACAAATCGCACTATGACACATGGCTTGCCACCACTCGTTGAATTTACTCGATTTGCCTATCAGGAGATGACAAGTGGAATATATGCTATTGACCAAGTTAATTAAATTCGATACCCCATGGTATGGGTCAAATTTTTATTTACTTGGTAAGTCCACTTACACACCTTTCCAAATGCCACAAACTATACATATTAATGTTTATACATTAGTATAAACCGCCAACATACTATGTTTCCACGTGGAAGAAGGTGGTGAAGAGGTGGAGATGGGGGCAATTTAGCCTAAGGTGGTCCTTTGACCGCTATACATGTGCGTGGAAAGGCTTAATAAAGCCTAAGACCTTATCACTCCGCATCATGTGGGATATACCCACTTCAAAAGCCACCTCTTTTGGGTTTTAATCCCATTTAAAATGCAAATCCGCCAAAAATGATGCTGTTGGGATTTGATCCCCCGAAATCATCACTCCAAGACCAGTCCTCTAACCAACTCACGTAAGAAGGTCGCTTGATTATAAAATGGGTCGCTTCAACTTATACAAGGGGTGACAGGGGCTGTGCAAAGCAGCATAAGGAGGCAGTTTTCAGAAAACGCCATTTTTGAAGGCCTTGTACTCAGATTGGGAACGCGGAGTAAAAAAATGAAATGAAGGAAATTATCATGCGATTCCAACAATGTAAGATTTGATAATTTTTTGTTGAGTTTTAACCTGTTTTTGGAAGCTTTGAATGCAATTTTTAACAGGGATATACAAGACAACTAGTTGAAAAACACGAATTTCAATGCACTTCTGGTCTAAAATGTGACTTGGTGTAAACATGAAAAGTGTTCAGAGTTTAGAGATGATCTCAGATATATGATTTTTTTTCATAGAATGTTTTTAAATCTCCATTTTTAGGTGTTTTTCTAACACAGTTGCAGGGAGATCACATTGTGAAAACACTGTAGGAGCCACGGATCATTCTTGGGACAGTTTTTGCTATTTTTCAGAGTTCTTGGGACATTGATCAACTCATTTGCAGGTTGTGATTCATTATTGGTTGTTTGTAAGAGTTATTGTACTTACATTTCAATATTATTAATGGATCTGTTCAATCTGAACCAGGGGATGTAGGAATTTCTGAACCCCGTAAACAATCTTGTTTGTTATCTGAATGTTTTTCAGTTTTCTGATTATTTATTTGCTACACAAGTTTTCCGCACTTCTATGGATGCATAATAATAAGAATTTAATCAATTTTTGGAGTTTAGAATAGTTAAAATTGGTTAAGAAAATCACGATCTTTGGAAACTTTTAAAAGTGAAAAAAATACAACACACGTTTTCGGATCATAGGTATACATAGGTATACCGATCCAAATACAAATATTGTAGAATAAAAATCTATTAACCGGATTATGGTAGTGGATCCCTTCACTCCTTCACATGATGAACATTAAATATACTAATTTAAAAGTGAAAGTGCATTTGTGGCTTAAGTAGTTAGATTCGCGATGAAAATATTTTTATCTAAGAAAATCATGCAACTTAACTAGCTGTGGTCTTAACAACGACTGTGTTTTTAATATGACCAACAACAGTCCAAATAGAAGGCACCTCTAATTGTTTCTTTCTTCCGCCTATGTGACTTTTTAATTAAGGGTTTAATAAATTCATTTATCTTAAATCATTTGGTGAACCCATCGTTCAAACTCAATCTAGCTTCTACACATATTATCATCTTCTTAACATGTTTGAAATTTATCCACCCTTTTATGATGAAAACCTTCATGATCTTAATGTTCTTATTATTGAACATCTGCAAGATCTAGATCTACTTTTATTCGTTGCTCGTGAGGAGGCCACCAATCTACATGATCTTAACCCTCCTGCTTCTAATATTGCGTCTATTCCTATTACAAAACAACCTCATTCTTATACCCTTCCACCTACTTCTATTGTTAATGTGTCTATTCCTACTTCTACCAACTACTTCACGCTACCTCTTATTTCTCACACTCGAAAAGTATTTCCTTCTAGCACATAAGACCTCACTTCTCTCTATCAAGACTTACAAGTTCAAATCCTTCAGTTACAACAGACTACTTCACCCTCTTCTCCATCTCTTGACTACTCTTTACTCCTTCAAAATGCTTTCACACCCACCATTTATGCATATCCACTTCCTCTAAACTTCATAACCTCTAAGCTTCCTACTTTCAATAGCCACGGTGACCCTTAGGAGCATCTCCGAGATTTTCATGTGACATGTATAGATTATGTGGATGATCATACATTATTAGCTAAGTTATTTCTTCGAAGTCTTCAGGATTATGTTATGCGTTGCTTTTACGATCTACCTATTTATTCGGAAACTTCTTTCACGCATCTAGCTGATGACTTTTGTACTCATTTTTCAATCAATATCGGTACTAAAATATCTTATGCACAACTTGCACAAATTAAAAAAAGATTTAATGAACATCTATGTATTACATTATAAGAACAATCTAACTAATATGACTAATGTGCTTGTTGATTCAGAACTGCAAGATCAATTTATTAAAAACCTCTTACCACCACTATAAGAGAGTGTCATCTTTGAGACCTCTCTTTCTTTTGATCAACTATGTCATATGCACAAAATGTGTGAAGTCAAACTACTATTTATGGGAAAACTCAAATATCAAGATTCTTCTTCTTCATCGTCTTCTACCAAGTTTCAATATAAATCAACATTCAAACCTTCTCCTAAGCCCACTGAAGAAAATAAAATTGTCAATGTCATCCCTAGTCCTGAAAAGCTTCAATGGAAACCTCCAAAGCATACCTTCACTAAGTTACCATGTGCACCTCGCTTTCTACTACCTCAACTTTCGTAAAAGAATTTTAATCACTCTTCCACCGCATCTCAATCTTGATCCATCTCACCCTCGTGGCTGCGAATAGTAAGAAAATGCTTAATGTCAATATCATCAATGTATTGGACATTCTACCGATCATTGTTTCAAAATTAGGAATAATATACAAGATCTTATTGAAAATAATTCACTGGAGTTCCCTCCTCCATCTTCTTCTTCTTCTACACCTGTAAATGATAACAAAAAGCTCAAAATATTGAATGACCCTTTACCTAAGCACAATACATAAGCTTCGTATTCTTTTTCCAGTCATACATATCATGATGTGCCCCCTCCTTCATCGAGGCCCCTAGATTTTCTTATCGTTTATGCTGACACATCACCACATTCAGCTACATTCTCTAATCAAAAATACCGTGCAATATTTTCATCTAATTCATTACACATCAATGCTTATATTGGTTCATATTCTATAAATAATACCGTGATCCATTGAGAGGATCCTATTAGCGTGTGCTTTATTGCACTTCGTATGGCTATCAAATGTCCAATTTCCAGTATTTCATATCCGATTCTTAATTATTTTGGATACATTAGGCTGCTCGTTATATTTTGTCCTCTTATCATGCTTGTTCCATTCGTTGTGGCATCTTCAATCAAAGGTTGTGACATGTTCTCAGGTCTCTATTCACTTCGCGCTGCTTAAGCTATTCCATCTTTGAATCATATGTGTCTCAAATTCATACACAATAAATAATTTGTCACTATTAAAGATGTTCCACCATGCACACCATTACCTCTACCTCCTCTTGATGACATTATTTCACTAGCTTCATCTTCTAGGTCTCCTATACCTCTCAAATTTAAGGCACATTCAACACCTAGTTCTCCTATTCGCACATGTCCTACTTCACGATGTTTTCATCCTCATAGGTCCACTAGTCCTTCACATAGGTTCTCATCACCTCCTTCACCTCATAGGTCTCCTTCACATAGGTGCTCATCACCTCCTTCACCTCATAGGTCTTCTTCACATAGGTGTTCATCACCTCATCCCTCTCATAGGTCTACTTCACATAGGTGTTCATCACCTATTTCACCACATATGCTTCCTTCACATGCACATCATCCTTCTCATACACCACCAATCTTAGAGCATTATCACACACCTTTATCTCCTCGAACATCGGGTGGAGGACCTTTTCCCTTCACTCTCATTAGATAGCGTACTTTTCATCACACACTTGGGGGGAATCATGCTTTATGCCCCCTTTAATAATTACCAATTATTTGTAAATATCTACACATACACATTACACTCTGTGTTTCATATCTAGTATTTTTACACACACTATCTCTTATACATATGTATACAAATATTTTACCATTCATTACCCTATGATACAATGTAGTTTTGTGGTCCATACTCAAATTCTGAGGGTCTAAATCTCAAATGTACCTCACCACCCACACTTATCATTCTCTATGTCTTCATTTATCTATCTTTCTAGCACACATTATGAAACCATTTCCCAATGACACACTATTATTCTATGGTCCATTCCTAATTGTTGAGGGGTATTTTATAAATGAACCTCATCTCATACTCATTCACATTCGTTGGGGGGCATGTTACTCCTATCATATTCACACTTCATATCATTCCATTACATTCATACACTACATAATATGCATATCTTGGTTTACTTATTTACTATTGCTTTCTCATTCTTACATATACACTTTTTTTTCCCATGCTAGACGGATACTTAGTAAGTCATTATATTTTCTATATACAAACGCACCTTCACATGTTCTCCAGTTGTGAATGTATAATTCATTAAAGATCCTTCACATGCTGACAATGATGCTTAGCACTGTACCTTTATATTGGTCCCATTGAGGCTCCTAGGGGCATCTACTTTGTCACATATAACATGTGTTATTGTTCCATTATTTACTACTTCCTATACTTCCTATCACACTACTCTTTACTGGTTCATACATTCTTTGACATAATTTTTATCTTTCTACCATGTTACATGGGTGCTTCATGTGTAGCATTTTCCTTGTAGGACCATGTGTCACCATGGTTGTTTGTTACATTTTGCTTGCCATTATTTTCTATCCTATGCTATTGATTGCGAGATATGCCCTAAGTGTTTTTTGATCATTACTATATGTATGTTCTTTTCCACTTCATACCTAATTGTTTTATGATATTGTGAGTGATTTCCCATGTTTAAAACACACTTTTGGTTGTCCATATTGTATGCACATTTTATTGTTACATTTTTTTTTTGCTACGACATGCTTGCTACATTCTATACTAATACATAAATCTAGCTAATTTGGTTCCATTTGCCTCGGTTTTTACTATGCACAATCCCTACCACTTGTAGGTATCAACATTAGTTTAGCCTCAGGTCCTCTCTTTTGGATGTCATACTCCTATTGATGTTGCATGCACACAAAATAAGGGGATAACACATTGGCTGAAAAATTCACCCCATATAACAACTTAGATCTACAACACAATATAATTCAAAATAGAATCCAAACATGAAAATAGCTAAAGAACAACCCAAAACCTGACTTGGGTCCTCAGCACAACATAGACACCAACACCAGGGCTCAGAAAAGAGCACTCATGGGCACTTATGTCCTCTCCTAGCCATACTGATTTCCTAAGGGTACACATAGTAATATTTTTCATATTAGCACAACCTACATAAGCCTTTGGAGAAGTTTTCATAGTATCATGTATAGTACTCCAACAAGCATAATACAACTCTATCTCCTACAATTAGTTCCATTGGTACAAATAATAGAACAAATCAGGGACAACATGAACAAAACAAGGACACGCCGTCTGTTGTGGTGTTTATAGAACTAAGTCATTAAAGGAGAGTAACATTATACCTCTCTCCCCAACACTTTCCCTTTGATGCATGAGATTTCCCAAAAAACTTGCTTCTAGGCATGAAATTGCCCAAAAAACTCACTATTGGCTTGAGATCACCCAAAAAACTCACTCTTGGAATGATATCTCCCAAAAACGTACTTCTACATGAGCATCACCCAAGGAAATTTCTTCTAACCTATACACTCTTATACATCAAGTTCACACTTTCATTTTTAAATACTTTCAAAGTTTTACATACTTTATACATGATTTACTTAGATTTTGTATATACACGACTTTGACTAAATTCTTCCTTTTTTCTGTAGGCTCCATCCTTACAAGAATGCAACAATCACAAGTAAAAAACATAGGTACAACAACATGGTACAAAACATACGATTCACCCCGAGGGCCACTTTCTCTTCCTAGTTTCCACGCTTCATTTTTTACATCATTCCACGCTTCACTTGTCCACTCGGTACGCTACTTCACTGCATAATCTATATGGAACATAAGGTATTCATCTATTATCTACTTTATCTTATCAAGTATTAACTCAACAACATAAAGTGGGGGAAAATGTAGACACAAAATCACACACTTGGGTATATTTCTAGGTCCTAAACACATACTAACATTCATATGATTTATAAGAAAGAAAACAAGTAATTGACGTATGTCTTTGGATTTTCATATTTGTTTCCTATTTTCTATTTGGTCTTACACACATTACAACCTAGTCACTATTCTACTTATTTATCTTTTATGACTCCAGACACCAACACCCAACTAGGATAAGAGTCCCCAGGCACCCTTGTCCCCTCTAGGTACCCCTTACCCTTTTCCACCTTACTCTCTTATTTTGGGTCTCTTTTATCTTTTGGGAACCTTTTCCACTTATGGGTCAGCCTTCTAGTTTTCAATTACGAAATTCAAATAAGGGAATCATATAAATACATAGTTATGTGACCAAAATCAAGGACCAAGCTCTAATCATATACTATCATCACCTAAGCTTGCATCCAAAGGAACCTAAAACACTTCAAGGCATCCATCTAGAACCCATTCAAAGGACAAGGGACTACATTTTCTACATACACAACATAGGAGGGGGAATTTTCTTTATTCCATCCACACATCTATCTACATTGTTACATCTAGCTACAACCCGCTATCAAGTGCACTTGCACAAGGGCATCCTGGGGCACGATTCTTTCACACACTCACCAGAAATACATGGAGTCTGAGATGTAGTGCAGTGCTCGGTCGTAAGTTCACTCTATCAGGTGACCATCGAGGTCAGTTTGACTCCCCATATTACATCTTTCTTTTTTTATATTTGATGTGGTATTGTGGGTTTTGTAGGTGAATCTTTATTTTGTAGGTTATAGGTACCCTTCGGATGATCAAATAAGGACACACAGAGTGATCAACAATAGAATATTTTTGATACTTTTCTGACATACTGTAAAAATAAAATTCTAAATATTTGCATAGTCACAGTGAACCTAGTAGAGGTTCCTCTATGCACCTAAGTGCCCTTATACTACCTTTCGGGAACCCATGTCCGACTCATCTTTGTTGCAATTTCATAATTTATCCTGAGCATTTACAATACTCTTTTCTTAATTTTCAATAGTTTTCTCAGTTCAGAACACTTATGGATCAAGCTTCAATTAACTTAGTTATTCTTCCTATACATCTTGCTTAGGGTTTGCACTTTACTTACTTATTACATGTGTCAAATATTTATTTTAGAATTTATTATCGTATGTGACTTTGTAATTAATGGTTTGATAAATCAATATTGAGTTGATTGTGACTCATATTTGTCATTTGGCTTGTGATATTGCATCTTACCTTTCTCTTCTATTATTATATGATGTGTATACTATATTTGCATAGTTTTAGTTTGTGTGTCATCTATACACAAGGTTAGAATTTGATATAAAATAGGGAGAACTGTGGCTCATATATGCTCATTTTGCATTGTGTTTTTCCTTTTTTCCTTGATTTCAGGGAGAGTGACCCCTTCATACTCTAGTGTATCACCATTCTTGTCAAATTTCAGCACTTTTTCCCTTAAATTTGCAAAGCTTTTAGTTAGATTAGAGTAGTGATTAATTTAAATGTTGTAAGGAAAGAAACCAACGTCATTATGGATGTTTATCTCAAGGGTTAATATTCTACACCTTAGAGATACTCTCATTCTTATGGTAGAGACATTTAGACACTTGAATAACTTCCTAAATTAGAAGGGCACACACAATTATCTTCCAACACCACATAATGACACCTTGATTACATATAGCTATTGCTTCATTATCTAATGATACATTTTCTAATAAGGTCTCACTCCTAATATATCCTTAGAGATTGTGTATATTTCCCTTATAGAACTATTTCATCCTCATGTGCACACAACCCTTATCTATTGTCATAGACTACATTGTTGACTAGCATTTTTGTGTATTAGTTCCAAAATTCTCTTCTACCCTTCTATAATTTAAAGGATTATTATTATAGACTATTTTAGGATCATTATTATAGACTATTTTAGGATTATTTACTCTTAATCTTCCCAAATTTTCCATATTTTTTGCTCCTTTCTACTTTTTCTTGATCTTCTCTTATTTTTAATCCATTCCCCTTGTTAATTTTTCCAAAATCCTAGTAGTACTGTTATTTTCATTTAGAAACATGACATTACAATTGTGCTTCTTTATTTTATGTTCCTCTTTGACCACTATTTTGGGTCCATTCGGACTTCATGTCCTTCTAAAATTCTTTTCTTGTATGAGGTGTATTATGTTGTATAACAATAAGGCCCTAATTTAAATTCAAGAAGTTTATGAATATATATAAGTGCATTTAGGGAATGAACTACAATTATCTATACACAAGTAATCTTGCAATTATAATGAATTTGTTATTTCAATAGTATCATTGTGCTTATATAACACACTTTCAATACTTATAGAGCATATAGCGTTAATACATGTTGCATTGTTTTTTTCGGGATACTTACACTACTTTAAAATACACAATAAATTGTGTCATGTCTTGAATTGAAAAATTATTACCAAAGGTGGTCTGATTGGGATATAATATTAAATACACACCTTGTTTTTTTTTATCATTTTTAAGTTGTTGATGTCAAATTATTGTTTGGAAGATCAATATTTATTTCCCAATATCTCATAGAAGATTATAAAAAATCAAGTGAGGTTTTTGGAGCTTTAGGGTGAAGGATTAGGACCATTAAAATAGGTTAGTTGTCAATTGTTGTTAGAATTGTAAAACTACTATTATTGTTGTGGCACTTAAGCAGTGTTATGGTAATAGTCAAGGTGCTTATTTTTTGGTGATTTTTATGGGTTTGGTTTGCCTTATTATCTACAAAAAATGTGTATCACTCTAAAAACATAATTGTATTTTTTTAAGTATTTAAAAATTTCAAAATTTATTACGCTTGTAAAATATATTAATTCATACAATCATATTTGATTGATCGATTTATATTTGTAAATACCTAGTGGTAAGACATTGTGATTATTATAGTGTGTTTCTTAGCATGAAACCTCTTTCCACATCCAGAATTAGATATACTTATGTTGAAGTCCACAATCATGGACCTAAAATAGTGGTCAAAAGAACCCATAAAAAAATTAAAACAAAAGCTATGTGAGCCCTTTTGACCGCTATTTTAAATCCATTATGATACTTTTTATTTTAAATCTAAGGTCAAAGATTTTATGGGAAAAATAAAATGTTAAAAAATCATTTTTAAGTTTTGATTTTATGGATATTAGTAAAATCTCTATCTCTCTATCTCTTGAAGGAAGATTAATGTGAAAATGATATATGTAATTGTGAGGCATTATTGAAGGAAATCTACAAGTATGGGTTTACGATATCGAAACACTAGCTCGAGAAAGTAAACAACCACTCACATGAGTAGATAAATGTAATGAATACCATAACAAAACATTTCAATTAAAAATAAGATGGTGAGTAATTTTAAAGCAATTTCATCCAAACTATTTTATTTCAGCTTAAGAATTGAAGAATCCAATATTTGTTTATGGCCAAAAAAATCTCACATTAGGTACGACAACACCAAAAAAAATTAAATTCCAACCAGAGCAATTTGAATTAACCACATAATATGCATATATAAAATTAAATAACCAAAAAATGTGATTGGAAATATATATATATACTAGCAATCGCACACGAAGTGTGTGATGAAAACGATGAAGGAGATGCATCGGAAATGCTAAATTGGAGGGAGTGAAAAATCAAGGGAGGAGGATGTTTGTTCAAAAAGGGTATTAAGGGCTCAAATAAGTGAAAGTATGGGGAAAATGCTAGGGGGTAGTAAATAAAAACTCTTCTTTCTTACACAATGCACATATGAAACACATGTCATATGTGTCAATTATTTAAAGGAGAAAATGGAGAGTTGTGTAGTTGGTCAACACATGGTGCAAAACAAAAGATTTGCCTACATGGTCTTTCTACCGATAGTGCTCACAACTACATCTACAAAATATTCTTTCCATTAAGCGTCAATGTTTTCCTATGTCTCACTCTAAACTCGTATTATGGTGCAATCTTGATTTGTGTCCCCTGTGAGGAGTATATACCATGTTTTCACTTGTGCTTACTTTCTTCTTTGTTTACCTTCCTGCGACTAGTAATACATTGCAGTGAGAAAACATGAAAAATTCCTTCATATATTTGTCTACACCGTCTTATTCCCAATGCATAGTGCACCAATTACTTGAAGAATGTGGGTTCATGATTTTCCTATGGAAAGAATAGGGACAAAAAAAATAGTATGGGAAAAATTATATAATAGCCTGAGTAAACATGCTCATTAGATGCCAAATCGCCACTAAATAAACATAGGGAAAGACATGGCATAATCACAAGTACAAAAAAATATATGTATCAACAAATATGATTGTGTGGATAAATTTTAAAAAACCGTGTTAGTTTTGGTAAGGGCATTCACTGCATATTGAAATACAAGTGGTCAATGCTTGGGATGTTGCTTATATAATTGTTATAAATACTCAAAATTTCTAATTTTTTTGTTCTTAACGATTATAGTTAATTGTAGAAGAATAATTAGCCTCCAATATCATTACACGTAGAATGGGCAACATTTTGCAATGATCTTTGAAATGGGAAGTTATGAAAGTTGATGGAAGGGAGATGAAATTTCAAAGGTTTTTGTATGTGAAGGATGTGCCTTGTTATCATCCAAATCATAAAGCATATTTTTTTCCTTGTTTAGGCAACTTCAACCAGCCTCTCCCACACACTGCAGAGCTCCGAGCTAGTGACATCTGCTCTCCAAATTTTTTTCCCATAACCTTTAATGAAAGAAGAAACAAATGACAAATAAACTATATACAATGAAGGATCGTTGACAATTATTTTAGTGTATGATAACGGATCGACAGTGCATCTCAGACTCACCAAGGAAGAGCTCGCTTCAATTTTTTCTATCGACAACAATAATTGGAGGGATTTTCGGTTCTTAAGTGGTCATCAAACCATTTAATGACATCTCAAATATCAAACCGTGGAGAGAGAAAGTAGAAACCTTACATCTGTACTGAGCACAAAGAAGATGAATGGTTTAAAATACTTTAATCGATGTCTATATGTACACCCGAGCCTCCAACCGTTGCTTTGATTGTTTCTTGTCGAAGCCCCCATAGCTTTCCCACTATAAACAATGCCTTCAGCTTAAAATTATTAATATACATAAGTCTATGCGCCGAATATAAGCTCTAACACATAATAAATCATTTTTTAGGTAGCGAAGGGTCGAGTCACCTAGTGTCAACACATTAAAATGTGATATTTGTTACATGAAAATAATTTGAGACTTTATTTTGCCATGTGTAGGGTTGCATGAACTCCCAAGAGAAGGGTGGTGAAAAAATCTAGCTCTTCTATCCTATCTCAAATTATATGAAAAGAGTTTGCGAGAATCGAATTGGAAACGAGTCACCACGAAGTAGTTGCACTCTAACGGAATCGTGAAAGCTCCAGCGATAGCAAGGAAAAAATGATCAGTAATGGAAGAACTTTCTCAACAGAAACAAAGCTTGCATAGAGGAAAGACAGCGGAGTGTCTTGGCATACTCATAAATGAATAGAAAAGGGGTACATATAGGGTGCTGAGTAACCCTAGTGCATGACACATATGAAACCCTAAACCTAACCCATGTAATATGACCCTCTAACATGAGAGGAGGACACATAGGATAACTCACACTAACACCCCCCTTCATCGAATTTGGGGTAGTGGTTGTGATGAGTCAGACGGAAGAGGAAGACACTCCTAAACAACTAAGAAAGTTGTGTCAATGGGACCTGGAAACTAAAGGCCTGATAAGGTGCCCATATACAAACACAATCTTTCTAAAAGAAGAAGAAGAAAAGAAGGACTACATAGCCCTAAGAAGATGGTCAGCTGTAGAAGACCTCACCCTAAGAAGAGACCGTAAGTGAAGAAACTTCATCTCAGTGAAGGGCTTGGTGAATAAGTCAGCAGTCTGATCAGCTGTCTGAATGTACTGAATGTCGATGATACCATCATGAATAAGCTCCCATATGAAGTGCATATGGATCTCAATGTGCTTTTTCTGCTGATGTTGAACTGTATTTCTGTAAATAGATATTGTGCTCATGTTATCACATTAGATAATGGTAGGCCACCAAAAGTGGATGCCAAACTCTGTCAGAATACCCTGTAGGCAAATAGCTTCTGTGGCAGCGTTGACTGCTCCTCTGTATTCTACCTCTGTAGATGATATCGCAATTACATTCTACTTCTTGCTAGACCAACTAATAGGACCCGAACCAAGAAAGAAACTATAGCCAAAAGTAGATTTTCGATGATCTAAGTCACCGGCCCAATCAGAATCTATGAATCCAATCAAGTCAATATCAACCCCTCCATGATAGTGAATGCCATCATCATAAGTGCCATGAACATAATGAAAGATCTGTTTAGCTACTTTCCAATGTAGCTCATGTGGCTCCTGTATGAATTTGGACATGATTCCAACAGCATATGATAAATTTGGTCAAGTGTGAGTCAAGTAGATCAAGCTCCCCACTAAATGTCGATAAAGAGTACCATCAACCAAGGGAGTAGAGCAATCTGAAACCAACTTAACCCCGGAAAGAAAAGGAGTAGGAGAAGACTTGCAATCGAACATCTAAAACCGAGCTAGCAAATCAAGAGCATACTTAGGTTGCGAAATCAAGATTCCCGAGTCAGATTGTGAAATCTAGATCCCAAGGAAGTAATGAAGCAGACCTAAGTCAGTCATGGAGAACTTGTTGGCTAAGGCGATCTTCACATAATCAATAATAGAGGAATAGTTTCCTATGATCAACAACTCATCAACATATAGAACAAGAATGAGTATGGAGTCATCTTGCCATAGAATATAAACATTTGGATCAGAATGACACCTAGTAAACCCTGATGTAAGTAAGAAGGAGTCCATCTTGGCATATCAAGCCCGAGGGGCTTGTTTAAGGCCATAAAGAGACTTCTTTAACTTACAAATGAGGGAGGAATCTTGGACATAACCTGGAGGTTGTTCCATATAGATCTCTTCCTCTAGGTCACCATGAAGGAAGGCACTCTTAACGTCCATTTGATGGACTTTCCATCTATTCGCTGCGGCGATGGCTAGGGTCAGTCGAATAGAAGTCGTCTTCGCAACCGGAGCAAAGGTTTCTATATAATCAAACCTAGCTATCTGGGAGAAACCCTTAGCTACTAATCACGCTTTAAACTTTTCGACATCTCCATCTACTCCATACTTTGTTCGGAACACCCACTTAAACCAAACGATTTTTCTTCCTTTCGAAAGAGTGGTGAGATCCCAAGTATCGTTCTTCATGAGAGAGGAATACTCCTCATCCATGGCAGAATCCCACTCAGGAATACCAAAAGCCTCCTGATAAGACTGTGGATCAGAAGCAGAGGTGAAGAAAGAGTGGGGTCCAATGAAATCTGAGTGAGTACGTCTCATATCTGAAATATCTCCAACTAAATCTGCAGCACTTTACAAAGTTTTCCTGGCCCAAAGGGGACCAAGAGGATTAGGCTCAGAGTTGGAAGATTCTTCACTTGAGTGAGAAGGGACATAGTCCTTGTCATCACTACTATCAGAATCAGAAGACTCAAAGGTCTGATGGTTGGGAGAATCTGGAAGAGGAGCACGCTCAACAGTATCATCATCTGATGAGTCAGAATCTGAATTAGTGAGCTGAAGAATCTCAATAGGTGGAGAAGTAGAAGTCGAAGAAGAATCATCGAACTTAACACTTCTCTCAATATACAGCTCATGAGAAGTAGGATTCATCAATCGATATCCCTTCACGCCATCAGAATACCCTACAAAGATACAAGGTTTGGATTGTGGTTCCAAAGCCTTGCATTTCTTCTTGGGAATCCAAGCCATATCCTTGGATCTGAAGACTCGAAAGTGCTCAACATCAGGCTTGTGTCCAAACCACGCTTCAATGGGTGTCATCCCTCTTACTGCCTTGTGTGGAACATGGTTTTGAATGTAATTTGCACAATTCACTGCTTCGGCCCAACACTGCGGAGGAAGAGACTTCGAGTGAATCATACAAGTGGCCATCTCCTTTAGAGTACGGTTCTTTCTTTCTGCGAAGGGCTATAAGAAACTGTAGCTGCAGAGAGATCCCTTCATAAGTATAGAAATCCATGAACCTATTGTTTACATATTCACCTCCATTGTCAGTTCGAAGAACCTTGATAGACCGTTCCGCCTGTTTCTCAGCAAGAGCCTTAAAGTCCTGAAAATGTTTAAAGACTTCAGACTTAAGCTTAAGAAAATATACCCAAGTATATCATGAATAGTCATCAATGAAGGTTAGCACATAAAGAGCTCTAGTAAACGAAGAAGAAGGAAATGGACCAGAAACATCGTTGTGAACAATATCCAAGGGATGAGTGGCTCTCCAGGCTTTTCCTAAGTTGTCAAATTTCTTTTTAGGATGTTTTCCAAGGGTACAACCCTCACAAAGACCCTTAGAAAACTTGACGCGAGGCAACCCGTTGACCATTTCGTTTTGACTCAATTGTTCAAGATAGCGATAATTTAGATGTCCAAAATGCTCATGCCATAGCTTACTAAACTCATTTGCATGAGTGAGCAAGGCAGTGGGCATAGAATCAGAAGTAAAGTGGGAGAAGGTGTACAACCATGAACGGTGATTTACCTTTCCCTCAGCCACTATAGTGTCATTGTTAATCTCACAAATGATCACTGAGTTAGGACCAAATTCCACTCACATTCCTTCACCAAGGTGATTAATTTGGTAAACTGATAGGAGATTGGTAGAGAGATCAGGAACACTCAACAATTGGTTAAATGTTCGCCCATCCATCTCTACCGATCCACTACTGAAAACTAACACTGTCATGTCATTACCCATCGTGATTTGGGACATTCCACAAGGTTTGATGTTGGAAAAATCAACATGCGAAGAACCCATGTGGTGTGAGGCACTGAAATATATAATCCATGTCGATGAAGGAGCAAATTTAGCTACAAGGGCCTTTCCTTTCTTCTTATCATTTTTAGCACCTTTTGCAGCAGAAGACTCAGCCTTCGGAGCACTTTGTTTTATGGATTCAGGAACACTTATTTTATTTTTCTCAAGTAAATGAGATAAGTGATCAATCTGTTTCTTAAAAAAGTGTTGCTCGTCGTGACCAGTCTTCTTGCAATAGGAACATGAATACTTGCTTTTCTGTGCCTTAGGCTCAGAAGTCGAAGTGTTTATGTCATTTTTAGGTTTGATCTTGGTTTCTTTTCTAGGTTGATCCTTTTTTTCATTCTTCTTTTCAGTATTCTTTCCTTTTCTAGTACTTGCTACAAAGGCATGTGACTTGGACTTGAGAGACCCCATTTGAATGAGTTTGTCATGTTCTCGAATGAGTTGGGACGAAAAATAGTCAAAGGAGGGCATCGTCCAAGTATCGCCCAAAACAACTTTTGTAGCGTAGAAAGTTGACACGAAGACATAATATTTGGGACCTAGCTTAGAGAGAATCGACAAGATCTGTTGAGAATCTTTATTTTCTACTTGACATCCTTTTAACAATAATCTAATGTGGACAAATTTCAAGAAGAAGGCTTGTAGGTTTTCAAAGTCACTAGGATTTAACCCTAGTAGTTCGTTTTCCAACTCATGCGCTCTCATGTCATCTAGTTGTCCAAACATCGCATCTAGTGTTTTCCATGCAGATTTAGGTGTTTCAGATGCCTCAATGTGGAAAAGCAAGTCAGGAGAAATGGACATGCAAAGAAGACCTAAAGCTTCATCACTACGGTTTAACCACTTAGATTTTTCAGGTTCGTCATCTGGTTCAGTCTCAGTTCCCATGGTGATGCAGAATAACCCTTTACCCCTTAGTTTCATTATTATTTTCGATCTCCATTCGAAAAATTTGAACGACATAAGCAAAGGAATTGAAAGTGCATCCATAGTGAGAGAGAGAGAGAGAAAGAAATGCATAAAAAAAACACAACCACCCAGGACAATAACAAGCCCCCTACTTTCGGCACTTTATAGTTCAGTGCGTTGATTACAACTAGATGCGAATGTGTTTCGAGAACCAGTTTGTCACTCACCTTGCAATTAGCGTAATAACGCGCAATGGTGGAGACAACAATCAAGGTTCGTAGGGCACAAAAGATCGACATAGCAAGCAAAAAATAGAAAGGAGGTGAAAGCAAACCTTGGTGGTGAGAAAAAACTTCTCACGTCGCACGAAAGAATTCATTTGTCGTAAGACTGTGGTGGACACACTCACAAGTCCACGAAAAAAAGGAATAGAACAAAGCTCAAAAGAATGAGCTAAATTAAGCAATACAAAGACACCCCCCCAGAATGCGGCACTTTATAAAATTAGTGTGTTTACAAAGCTAATGATCCCATCATCTATAGTGCAAAAAAAATGAAACTTTGACTAAAGAAGTGCTCAAAACCGAGCAACGAGTCAAAAGTTATAGCAAAAACCAATTCCGACAATTAATGAGAAAAAGCCAATAAGCCTGCAAACGGATTTAAAAAGTTCCCTAAATGCATGAAAAAGGTGTCGTATGTATGCCTGTTGGAAATGGTAGGGAAATTTAGATAGGGTTTGTTTGTATTGCGAGGGGGGATTAGCCACCTGCCTATCCCGAACCTCACCCTTCGTCTTCGGCACTCGACGGAAGGTTAAAAATACAACAAGCCAAAAGACCAAATTTTATAATGCCAAAGAAATATAGTGTTTAAATAATGTGAAATTAATAAAAGATAGATTTAATTAAATTAAATCTAATTAATTACAAGAAATAATTACGATCGAAAAAAAGATAAAAAAAGAATTAGAATTTTAATTAAGATCTTTTTAAATATCTGATGAAACTTCTAATTAAAACAAATTTCTAAATTGGTTGTAGAAACTTGATATAAATTAAAAAACACGGTAAATTAGAAACTTTAAAAACTTACCAAAAAAGTTTGATTTGTTTTTACCAAACAAAAAACTTAGCATGAAAAAAACACAGCTCATTTTTGTAAAAAAGGAAATTAAAAACCTTACCAAAGGAAATAGGAGCCTGATGGAAACCTTACCAAAAAAGAAGAAGAACAACCGTGCTAGATGAACAGGCCGCGCTGGATGAACAAGCCACCCTAAAAAAAGGAGATGTTGCAGGCCCTTTTAGCAGATGCATGGGTGCCAAAGGTACAGTTCACGCATAAGAATTTACAGCCCCTTCAAAAAAACGTGGTAGATTTTTAAAAAACGCAAGTGAATGATGAAAAAATGTAGGCCGCGTGTGAATGAACAGTGATGGCAGGCCGCGCGTGGTATTTGGCAGATGCAAAGAGTTATACAACAGTCCACAACAGCCCATGCAAAGAGTTTGCAAAGTCCACAAGGCTGAACTATAAATTTGAACAGTCGACACAGACCATGCACAATAAAAGTTCGTCTACGAGCAACCACAACAGAAAAACACAAAGATCCTGCAACCATAGAATATCATGCATAGACAAATAACCTGCAAAAACCAGAGATCTTAAAAAAAATTCACTTCTATTTTAATAAATTAAAAAAAATGAAAAGAATCTCTATTTTGGATTTAATTACATCCAACTAAAAAGGTAGTAAAAACCCCTGATTTCTCAAGGTATTTTGAAAAACCTGCACATGCATAAGAAAAAAAACACAAAAAACTTTCTGAGAAATCTTGTTAGAGATATTTGCAAGATAATTTCCATAAAATAGTGATCAAAGGACTTACATGCGAAGTAAAATAATGAAACCAAGTAAGAGTAATCGCAACAAAAAAAATTGAGTGCACGTTTACCCGATCTAAGCTCTGATACCATGAAAAGAGTTTGCGAGAATCGAATCAAAAATGAGGCACCACGAAGTAGTTGCACTCCAATGGAATCATGAAATCTCCAGCGATAGCAAGGAAAAAATGATCAGTAATGGAAGAACTTGCTCAACAGAAACAAAGCTTGCATAGAGGAAAGACAGCGGAGTGTCTTGGCATACTCATAAATGAATAGAAAAGGGGTACATATAGGGTGCTGAGTAACCCTAGTGCATGACACATATGAAACCCTAAACCTAACCCTAAACCTAACCCATGTGAGATGACCCTCCAACATGAGAGGAGGACACATAGGATAACTCACACTAACATTATCCCCTCCGCAAGTTGTTCTACTTCTTTGATTTTCTAATCCATGTCCTTCAAATTCGTTGTTTGTTGATGCACCAATATTTTTGGTTACTTCTCCTTTTTCACTGTTTTCAAATGGCATTATATCCAAACTTCGACATCAACTTTCATGGAGAAGAGGAACGTTTCTCTGAGTATGAGTTTTGGGTATGTAGTGACCATCACGGGGAACAATGCTTTCGAATGAATTGCACCACAGGAATCTCTACCATCATCAACTCTAACAAACAAGGTGCCCTATGAAATGTTTAGTAATCATCATGGCTATGATGTTCAACACAAATTAGCCAACACTATCTATCATGCACCACTTGATCTGGTTGGATTGAGGGATTTTCTTGATGTGATTCCATAACAGTGGAAATATTTTCATAAAACTAGGCACAATCCCCCTGGTGTTTGGCCAAGCTATCCTTTATGCTCAAAAATTGAACTCCAATTCTTCTCAAGTGTTATATCATGTTAACTCTAATGATCTTCGATGGGTGAAGGGAAGATGTTAAAGGGCATACTGAAGTCTGTTTTGAATGGAATTGAAACATTTTCTATAGAGGTAGCTAAATATCCATTTGCAATGGATGAAACTGTAGGGGACTTCAAAGTTCATAAAATTGAATATTTTGAGAGTGAGCAGCATGTTCAAATTGTGGGGATCATTGGAAATGGAAGCTCTGGTAAAAACACCCTTACAACAGAATTATACAATAGGAAATGTTCTTTCTTCGATGGCTCCAGTTTTCTTTGTGACATGTAAGATGCTGCAAGTAAAAAGGTTTTGCATACGAAGAAGAAAAAATTCGTTGATGACCAGAACCTACCTGTCAAAGATTGGTGCCACATTTAAAGTTAGACCTACATTGCCGATTTAAGGGATGGGTTAAAATGATGCATGCGGTCTCATGTTAGGGCATTGATTATTTCTCTTTCACCACGTGGCAGGATTGTGCTTCCCATAAACTATTAAATCCCACATGTTGATGCCATTTTCAATGTCAGAGACCCCAAGGGTCTTACCCATTGTAGAAAATGCCTTCGGCGTAATAATGTTTCTAACCTTTGCAAAATTCTATTGGATTGAATCAAAATCATGGTGTGTCGGCCTAAAATTTCCACCAAAATTAATGGCAATCCATAGTTGTTTGTTATATCCAAAATTAAAAGTAAGGAAGGCCAAAAACATTGCTAAGAAATCAACATCAATGCCTCAAATATTATTTACAAAAACCTCATTATCCATTGAGACCATGAAATTATATATATATATATATATATATATATATATATATATCAAGAACCCACCCTATTTAAATTAGCATAAGGTTTATCTCAAAAATCATTTTTCGTTGTTCAAAATTTTGCAAGCTCCGATAAACCAAAGTGGAATATGTGCCACTTGTAAGGGACATTGGAAATAGCCAGTATTAAAATTTTCTTTCAGGGTATATGGTTTATACAGGATGGCTCTTCTGTTTTATACTTTAGAAAATTGGCAACTGTTCAAGGGAAAATTAGCAACTGTTCAAGGAAAGGCCATATCAACTAGAAATTAAATTACATTTACGATTCATAAGTGGGAGTCAGATCAATTTTTTTTGATATGTTAATATATTTGAGTTAAAAGTGAACATATTTATAGATATTACAATCGACCACCACAGTATGATTATTATTGTAGAATGCCTCTCAAAATGTAAATATATATTAGTATACCTATCTTATATAAATCTATGTAAAATATGTCCAGTGGTATATCTCTCAAGGTACCTATTCCACTTATGTCACACATCTAAAATAGGCACCTCGAGAATGATACCTCTCTGCATATTTTACATACCATGTTTTGATTTATGTTTATATAAATCTATGTATGTAAAATATGCCAAGATGTATCATTATTGAGGTGCCTATTTTAGATGTGTGACATAAGTGGAATAGACGCCTTGAGAACTATACCTCTCAGAATATTTTACATAGATTTATATAAGATAGGTATGCTAGTAGCATCCACAGGAGTAGCATTATATATAAGATGATACCATAAATAAATTCAACAAAAGAAGGTGGGCATTTAGTTGGTGCATGAATTCCCTCAATGAGAACCCCTCCAGTTGGACTTAAGACACTTATTTTTAATAATAAGAATCCCCACCCACATAGTTCATTGGTGAAACTGGTGATTCTTTCTATATAAGATTGAGAACCCAAGAGAGCATTCTTGAGTCATAAGAATTCCTAATGATTTTGATTGAACTACTTTAAGGTATACTTTATGCATATCAGAACCAACAATATACAAGATAATATATTGAATTTTTCATGGAAAGATAAACATTTAATAATCTTTTGTAGTATTCATTTGGATTGAAATGTCATAAACAGCAACTAAAATGAGAAAATATTAATAATTAATTCTCTTAGACTCAAATATATTACAAGGGACATCATAGAGGCATTTAAAAAGGGAATCCTCTCTCAAGAGAATAATTATAGGTGATATAAATTCCAGGTCAATAATAGACATCGTTTTGATGGATTTTAAATTTTAAGTATCTTAGTAATCTTTGAAATTGAAATTTGAATCACTTTGATCCTATCAACAACCTACATGGAAGGAAGAGGGAATGGATTTTATTAGTAACCATATTAACATGTTAAAAAAATAATGCATTATTTTGAATATGAATCAAAATGTGAAATGTGCATCACATTAAATGACAAAAACATAGACATTATAATTTAAGACATTAAATTATCTTTAAATATATTTGAATTAAAAATTTATGCGTAAATCCCAAACCCTAACAACTAATGTATAAATGTGAGTAGAAATTAGAGTTAAAGCATGTTTTAAATCAAACATAAACCTAAAACCTAAAATATGAACCCTAAAGTATATACATAAACAATAAATGTCGTTCCAAATCACTAAACCCTACAACATAAACAAAAATTTTAAACGCTAAATCCTAAATGTGGGCCCGAGATTAGGGTTTGTATTTGGGATTTAGGGTTTTGTGTTTAGATATTTGCATGACTATTTACAGAGTTATGTTAATGCTTAGTCTTTGAATTTAGGGTTTGAAATTAATGTATCAAATGTTTACCATTCCACATATATTGGTGGTCATTTAGTGGACTATTTAGACTTTACGGTGATGTATGATTATGACTTCGAGATATGATGACAATGATGATGACTGACATTTACAATGACCTGACTTCTATCGAAAATGATGATCGTCCATAATTACCACTATGATGCTAATCATAATTATTCGATAATGATGATGATGGACAGATGTCAATGACCATGGTTGTGAAGATGAACAATCACAATCACATATCTGGCCGATAATTAGATCAAATGATGATAATCATGACGATGAATATGATGATGATGAAAATGAAAATGACCAAGAGGACGATGACAAAGACAATTATGATAATGATGAAAAGAACAACGAGGATGATGGTGATGATTATCATTACAATAACCATGACGATAACAATGGTGATGGTGATGATGATGATGAAAAAAATTGAGAATGATGAAAATGATAGACCATAATTGATAATGTCAATCCTTAAAGATCTCATTGGATCCCTAACAAACTGTTGTGTACAATCTCAAATATTTATTTTTATTAATGGATAAATGTGTTTTGATTGGGTCCCTACCCATGTACAGAAAGGCCTAAACTCATAGATAGGGACGGTAACAAACCAACAAACAAAAGATGTTTATGCTGGTCCCACCAACGAATGAGTGAAAATGATGTAGGAGAACTTGTTTTCATGTGAAATGGATGAAAATAATGGTGAGTGACCATTTTCAACAACATTTATAAACCTGATGATCATGATTAGGAAGATGATAACTTCAAGTTCATATTTCAACAATGATAATGATGACGATGATTTTCAAAAGGAAATGAGAATGATGGATAATTTTACTTTTCCGCTTTACAATGATAATTTCAAATCTTACAATCTCATTGGATCCCTAACAAAGTGAAAAGAAATAGGTCCCAACAGAGGCACTCAACCTATACAAGAGAAGAAGGGTCCTTCTCACAAAACCACAATTAGTAGAGGCCTGGGGTAAATGATTAATTGACAAAGGAGGCATAATTATAGTGACGATAATGATGATGATGGAAGATGACAATGGTCCTATGAATGTGAAGATGACAATCACGAACACCATCTGAAGATGATTATATCAACGGTGACAATCATGATGAGTAGAGATATCCACCCACCATGACAGGATTGTGACCACTTTTTTTCTTACGTCCACAATCATGATGGTCACGATGTCCCATTCAAATAACACCTGATGACAATGATGATGTCACAAAATTTCAGTAGTAATAATCTTCGAATCTAGGTTATATCACCAATAAAGAGATTAATCCTCTCGGGAAGGTCTTGTGAAATGTTCATTATCAACAAGAATCATGGACATTGAAGTAGTACGAGAGCTACCATGTAGTATTATTATCATATTTTTCGTAGGCCCCCCATACAGGAAATTCCAATGGCAGAGGTAGGAAAGAATTGTAGGCCATGATAGGTTGTAGGGGGAGACCTGGGATTCTAACTAATAGGGGAAATGTGCCAAATGTGTATTTTAAAGTGATCATGATAGAGGGTACAAGGATTTAGTCATAAGGGCCAGGAACTTTTCCCCCAAACCCATTATTGTTGATGTGTTAAATTTCACCGGGACTTTCCTCAGGGATAGGCGGGATTTAAAAGATTGCAACAATAGTCAGTGGACTCAGTCCTACAGAAACGTAAAAACTTGTACAAAACAAAAATTTCCTGAAAGACCTTAAACTCTTTCAAACATGTACTCGAATAATGCATGCGTGACGATAATTATGATGATAACAGATGTAAAATGACCATGACTATGAAGATGACAATCATGATCGATGATATTCCCTTTATTACCATCAAGAACCTTGAAGTGGAAGAAGTCATTTCAAAAAGGGATCAAGAGACCCTAGTGATCATTGAGGTTTAATAGGTTATGAAAGAACTTCAACAAAAACAAAGTAGAAGCTAGGTCAAAAGACCCATGGACCAATAAAAATGAAATAGACCACCCAAAAACTAAGGGCTACATCGATAATCCATATAAAGGGGAAGGTGAAGACTATCAACGATATTTGACCAGATGGACCAAAGAGCATACGACGGGATATGCCAATTTATTTATATCTGCAAAAAGGATCATCTCAAGAGTTTCACCCAGGAGCTACATCCTCAGTGACCTTGCCGAATAGTACCTGTTTGGGATGGAGTGAATTCCACCCACCCTCCTCCAATGTGGGGTGTAAAGGCTATGCACAAACAAGACCATTGTTCCCATGGTCTGGGAAATTCCCTATATCCATGACATAGCCTGGACTAGACCCCCCCACACCATTCGGACCACAAGTTCGTCCACTTTCCTCCAATTGCCCACACATGTATCCCATCATAGAGAAACGACTTTGAGCAAAGGATTACTGGAACATACTCAATCCTTCCCATTTGAAACGATAAATCCCAGCACGCCCAGAAAACCTTTAGATCTCCTGAGAACAAGTGCATACCCCCAGCTGAAGATTATGTAGATATTCAGGTCATCCCCAAGTGTCTTGTCCATTCACACAAACCAACCACTCTAAACTCCATCATCTGTTAGAATGTGCCCCTCCATCATCACAAAAGAAAGAGGCTCTGTTACACACCTGATTTGGTATTTGCTTCACATCATAAGTGAAATGCTCCGAATGTTCATGAGGCCCTTCACCACCACAGTCCTCATAGGGATCCAGGACTATGAAGATGGGAATCTCCACGTGAGTAACCAGCTCTGCCTTGTCAAGCGCTAACAAAAATAGGATCACATTAAACAGAGGAGTTCAGAATCCTGATTGGGATTCTTTGTATCAACAGAAACCCATTGCTTCTGATGAGACATCATCCATTTGGATGATCGCCAAGTTCCCATAAAGGTTATCTCACATCTAAACAAGGCACAGTGGTTCTGATAGTACCTTACATGTGATACATTTGTTACAAAATATTTGGGTAGAATTTCCAGCATTCAGGATTTTTTATTCCCATCTTCCCTTTGGGAAGTTTAGGAAGATTATATTAGGTAGTTTTGGTTTCCCACAGGAACTTTTGTAAGTACATAACTGAGAAGAGACCAGTGTGGCATATGACCTTTAGCTTTAAATGATCCTACTGCTATCAACACTCCGAGGATCTCTAGCCTATGCCCTAGGAATAGGGAACGGGTCCAAATCCTAGAACTCCAAAGCTTTATCAGTAGGGAGGAAAATCCAATACAAAAAGGGCCTATTAAAAGAATATAATCACGAGGCATACCTAGCTCCCACCGATGGAGGCTAAGAGCAAATCATCTACCATAGAACCAAGGAGCCCCAAAATAAAAATTTTACATCTCCAAGATCATTTTTTAAACATACTAAAGGTAAGAATGAGTTCTCCTATCAATTCCTAGACATCAAGCCCGTTGGCCCATTGTTGTTTTTGAAACACCGGAAGAAAGGGATTTAAGTTATGGTGTGTATTCGGTCTTGGACCTGCAACATCTGCTCATGTCCAAGCCATGGAATCTAAATCTTTCTTTTAATTTATCAATGATCAGTTTTGGAATATCCAACTTTAGCTCAACACATTTCTTGGATGGAAAGATCTTGATTAGGTTCTCCTATGTGCATCTCTGGAATAATTTCATATCACATGCTGCTATAGCTCCCATAGTTGTAGGATCTTTTGAAAAATCAAATCATAAAACTTATGAATATGATTCGATCACAATCATGATATGATGAATGATTGGTAGATATTTGGTTTACCTTTACAAGACCTTCTACATAGATAATTAGTCTGCAATATCGGTGACTATTAATATTAATATTCACAATGATGATGATCGACTGATGAAGAATATAGCCTTCATTGATTTTGGTGTTGATGGTGGTGATAATGATGATGAGCATCTTACAGATGACAATGAAGACAATGACTGGTGATGACGCATGATGATGAAAAAGATGAAAACTATGAAAAACTTTGCAAATCATAATTTCTAAACATGTAAGATAATGATGGTGACAATAATGATGATGATCGTAGATTAAAAATACCATGACTGTGATAAATAAAATAACAATCATGATTTGATGATGATTATATCGATGCTAGCTAATCATGTCAATGACTATGATAACAATGAACAATGAATACGTCTAACTCAGAGGTCATTGTTGAATCTACAAGGGATTGTGCCTCGTTGCTTCAAGGTCACACTCATATGAGGACTCTATGAAGTTGATGATTTGGCCTCATACAATAAGCCATCGAAGAGTGGACGATGATGGACAGGAGATATCCAGAAATGGCATGCCAAACCTTAAATCTATGATCATAGTTACGACAATGACAATGATGATAACGATGATTATGGAAGATGATAATGACTCTATTTATAACTGATAAGATGACAATCATGCGGATCATGATGCTAGAGTGATGATTATATAGGACGATGATAATCATGACAATGACTATGATGAAGGATGTTCCCTGAAAATGATGAAGAAGAGGCTGACAAAGACAATTGTGACGATGATGTTAAGGCCAACTTTTGATGATGACGGTGGATGATTCCAGATGACAAATAAGCACTGATGTTTCTTTGTAACATATGGATGTTGACAACTTCCTGATGTTACTGGGTAATTGCCCCTCCCAAATAAACCATTTACCGATAATAAAAAAATATAATATTGTATATATAATCAATTTTTATTAATAAATTAATTATGAATACTATTATTATAAATGTAATTATTTAAGTGCAGCAAGGAAAAATTCATTTGTAATTATAATTTATAATACTGTATTATAATTTATTAGAATAAACTTAATATAATTTATAATATTAATATTAAAATGTTAAAATTATAATATTCTAATATTAGATTACAATAAATTTATTCATAATTGTAGTTTATTATAAATTAATATTTAAATGCATTTAAAGGAATTTAGTACATTATGTAATTTATAAGTTATAATGAATTTATATATTTGTAATTATTTATTTATCAATTTCTTATAATTTATATATATGTAATTATAATTAATTATGATTCGATATTTTAAAAGTGAGGTAATTTTTTATATTGTATTATAATTTATAATAATATAATTTAGATAAAATTTATAATTTATTTATAACTTATTGTGTTATAAATTATATATAATTTATAATAAATTTATTATATTAAATATAATTTATAATTGTATTAAATTATAATATTATAATTTATTATAAGAAATTTATTATTACTTATATATAATTATTAAATATTAAAAATATATTTTGCACTTATAATTTATAATATATATTATAATTAATTAGAATAAATTTATTATAATATTATAATGTAGATCAAAGTTAGAATTTATTTATAACTTATTATATTATAAATTATAAATGTATTAAATTATAATATTATAATTTATCATAATATTAATAATAATTTTAAATATTATAATAAATTTATTTATTTTGTATTATTGATAAATGGTTTTTTGGTAGGGACCATATCCCGAAGATGGTTTTGGAGGGGACCATAACCCGGAATACAAAGAGGCTCAAAAGCCAAAAAAAAAAAGAAGCATGCAGAGCACACCCAAAATAAAAGGGCAAGAAGACATAAAAAGCAACAAAACACCTACAACAAGAAGCTCAAAAAAAAATCTAACCAGATATCAACAATACAACAGCTGCACAAAGAAAAGGAATCATAAAAACTGTCAAGAACAACAGCCAGATGGAGAACAGTTTCAAGAATGGTCTAGAACAACCAAAGACATTTAAAAACCTTAACCAGCTCAGCGAGAGGTTCGCGACTACAATTCCTACCCTGACTACGGGTCATGGCAGAGAGAACAGACTGTCATGTTTTCTTCTTAACTCTTGTCCATCCGTCATTGCCTTCATTCGGAGTTATGATGTACACCTACCCCAGAGACTCGGTATGAACGGTGATTACATTATTGGTAACGTTCTTTGGGATGGGACTCTCCACCGTTGTAACACTGGCCGATTTAGTGGTGGTCCCTACTTGTAATGCCAGTTTTTCCAACTCCTCATGTTTCTGTTCTAATTTCAAAAGCAATGAATCTACCATTGAGGCTTCGAAATTAACAGCTACCCCCATATTCAAATTTTCCTGATTTGGCTTAATGGTCGGACTGCATCTTCTAACACTAACATATCCACATGCAGGGATTTGGTCGATCTGTCTGACGCTGCCCAAGTCCTTGGAATGCAGATCGCCTAGGTTTGGTGGTTTTGAATTGTATTTGGGCGGGATCATCTCCGCTGACTCAGATTGTCGTCTGTCATTCAGCCATTTGGACTCTTTCCCACCATTCAGTTTCTCCATCTCAACTCCCGCTATCTCCTCCATAGTCAAATCAACGAACAAATATCCAACGGTTTGATCTTCCACGCAAGCAGGTTATGTTGTCACATTAGGGATCACTTCCTCCCCAAGGGCATGTGTCGAGCCACGCATCTCCATAACTTACATGTCCTACCATCATACACTTGTTGCAGAATACAAGAGAATCTTCAAATATAATATTTTTCTCCAAACTCCATCTCGAGATACTAGGTTAATGGCCTACAGGGGAGATGAGTTTGCAGAGATACTGATACACATTCTTACTGCTATGAACCTGGATCTTGCAGTTGTGGATGGATCGAGAGTAATCAATTCTCTCATTTATTTAGCTATTCCAGCTAACACATCCACTTCCCAAAATTCTAGGGGAAGTCTAGGGAGCTTGACCCAAATAGGGCAAGTCGTCGATGTGTGGGTAATCGCTCCCATTTTCTAGGGAAATAAGGATAGGGTGGTTCTCTCATAAAACCAAGGCCCTCCTTGCATAACATGGTCCACATTTTCTTCCAGATAAAAATGAATAGGAAGCTTCTCTCTGATATGGAAACTGTGGAGAGTTGCCCGAGAGTCTTCCATTTCTTCCTAGTCCATTCTCTTACCTAGTCAATATTTGTCCTTAACCCAACAAAGTAGCCCATCAAAGAAAAAAATTTCTCGTTGCTAGCTCTGTCCACAATAGTGTCAAGAACCTTGAGCCAGAGAAGATACTGCTTCCATACCAAACTTAGTCTTAGCACTGGTTCTTGCAGACGTTTTTTGAAGAGCTTGGCAACTCAGGATCGCTCCTTCTCTCTCTGGTCGATGCCCTCCTCCTACAGCCCTCCTCTCATTTCCATTCTCCTAATGTTAGCAATATATAATAAATTTATTATTACTTATAATATAATATTATAGTTATTATTTATTATCAAAACAAAGTCATTGATATGTAGTTTTATTATGTAATTATTTATGTGCAGCGATTAAAATTACATTTGTATTTTTTTTTTCTTATGTAATTATTTAAGTGCAACAACTAAAATTACATTTATATTTGTTTGCGCTAAGTGGAGAAGGGTGAGAAACGATCCCACTTCTTGCTGCAAGGCCGAAGATTTAGGGTTGTGGCATATGAATGCTAGAGAAGAATCGGAGAAGGAAGACACTATCTCAATCGAAGAGAATGGTGAATATGATGTGTTCGAAGAAAATGATGCAAAGTTCAATCCCCTAAAAGACAACAATGAAACAGATAGGTTAACCGGTGGGGAGGAAGGGCAATACCCAGTAAAAGAGGGGGGAAATAATTCAAATTCTATGGTGGTTAAAGCACTAGATGTAGGAGTTAATGTTGTGTCAAAGGACTGCGTTCAGGCTAATGGTTTTGGCAGTGATACCTTGCAAATTCATGAAGTGTCTTTGCACCATGATATGGACATTGTGATCGACCTTGGAAAGAGTGATATAATGCATGATGGTGATTTTGTGTCAGTTGATCTTGATACAAGGGGTGGGTGGTCAACTGTGACCAACAAGAAGAAAAGAAAAGATGATCACCCGCCCCTTAGGATGAACTTGAGATCTCATAGGAGGGATTCTCTCAAAGGTTAGGTTTTTCTCCTAGGCCAAGTTGCTTTGACCAGTGCAGCCTTTGGGCTCCAGTGCTTCCCTTCCTTTGGCCCAAATTCTATGGTGGTTAAAGCACTAGATGTAGGAGTTAATGTTGTGTCAAAGGACTGCGTTCAGGCTAATGGTTTTGGCAGTGATACCTTGCAAATTCATGAAGTGTCGTTGCCATGATATGGACATTGTGATCGACATTGGAAAGAGTGATATAATGCATGATGGTGATTTTGTGTCAGTTGATCTTGATACAGGGGGTGGGTGGTCGATTGTGACCAACAAGAAGAAAAGAAAAGATGATCACCTGCCCCTTAGGATGAACCTGAGATCTCATAGGGGGGATTCTCTCAAAGGTTAGGTTTTTCTCCTAGGCCAAGTTGCTTTGACCAGTGCAGCCTTTGGGCTCCAGTGCTTCCCTTCCTTTGGCCTTAGGTTTTCCCTATTTGTTTGGTTTGGGTCATTTTGGACCCATTTCTTTGTTGTTTCTTCTTTTGTGCCTCATCGCTATATCTTATGCTTGTATAGGGTTTCTGATCCCTTCAAAACCTATTTTTTTGCCTAATTTAATAAAAAAAACATTTCTATTTGTTTTTATTTTCAAAAGGTGAGTGGGCCCTAGTTTTTATCTGATTAGCATGACATGAGACTCTATCACTCCATGTATAAAACTATAGATGTCTCTTGGTACAATGATAGCATACATAAAGATGTAACCATGCATACTAATAATTAAACATGACAATAAATAGAATTTGTGATAATAATATATTAAAAATGAAATACTCAATCATAAGTACAAAGGACATAAAAGACATTTGGTATCAGAGCAACCACCCAGATTCAAGTCCCGGCATGAGTGGCTATGTCGGCATTCCAGTGTTCACCCGAGGCTCATATAGGGCAGCGCGTAGTCCCACTATATGGGCGTAAATCTAGCTTGGGGTTCGGGATATGGAAGCATGGTGCGATGTTATGATCCTCATGTGTGGATTTCACTAATGCCTCAAGGTTTTGGTGTAACGGTTCATTACAATTATCATAAAGTAAAACACCATATTCGTATAGTCAAATACTCAAATGGTCAAAGGACCCAATAAACATGATCATCACAATCAAGGATACCATGATCTCACCCCACACTCACATCTTCCCTACCCTCAATAGCCCCATTTTCAAAATGTGCAATGTTAACATGATGCTCGAGTCCAAACACCCACGCTATTAGAAGTGGGTAGGGCCTTCGGACCCACCTGCACTACCTACAAGAGGATTTTTTATAGTATTTCATGTTAGAAATGTCTCAACTATGTATATATTTATGCAATGTTTTATGTGTAAAATGGTCGTGTTGGATAACCAAGATGCAATATTGTTGTGTTGGAAGTTTTGTACATGGAATTGGGAACATAGGTATTGCATAGTGATTTCACATATTACCAAATTGACAAGTGGGCATAGCCTTGGTGGTTTATAATACTCTAGATGCATAATAAGTATGTTACGGTGTGCAATGAAGTTTCGTAACTATGAAGTGCAACATATTGATAAAATTTAAGGTGAATACCGGAAATGGTTTCCATAATATTAGAGATTGTCAGTTATGGTTAGATGATAAAATAAATCCATGAAAAGTAGAAATCTTGTTGAATAAATAGAGATATAGATGTACATTTGCATAGCATATTCTTAATGGAGATGCATATTTCTTATCTTCTTCTTAACTAATGTTAGATATGTGTGTATGTGTATGATAAAGCTATGAATGTATAAATAATCGTTATGAAGTTTAATATCTTGGGATTTCCTGTATGAATTTTCATCTCCAGAGTGTTATATGTCTTGGTTACTAGGTACACCATGTGTTGTGAATTATATATTATAATATAATCCCTAGAAGTGCTACATGACATGGTGGAATATAGTGTGGCATGTCCACATGGTTTGTAATCAATGTAGAAGTTTCACAGAGAATAATAATGCTCCATTGTTTAATTTATTCAGGTTTAATATAAATTTATAGGAATATGTTTCCTATATAATAGTAAATTACCTTAGCCAAAACATCTCTATGTTGAAAACAAATCAACTCTATTTTACGTGAGTTAAATTGTAACTCACACAACTAACTTGTTAACGTAATTTTAACATTACATTTAGTACACACAATTACTATGGAGCTCTAATAATTTCCTAACATTCCTCCCCCCACCCCCTAATGTGAACATGGTCGAATAACTTTCACACATTCAACAACAATATGTCCATCTTTGGTGGCACGCCCAATCTTGTGGCCCATGATCTTAACAAAAAAGAAAGGAATCTCCTTCCATGGTTTACAATAGGTTTACCTCAAACTTGTACATGAATAGGACCCATCAAATGATTTGCATCTTTAGTGCGTTTTTTCTCTACAATATTTTTACATCAAAGAAGTACACAGGAATCACTTCTCACTTATCACAAATTTGAACAAGAATATACTTATGTTCTTATTACAAACACAACATAGGAACTATTGAAATAAAGCACATCACAACAGAAAGCAAACACAGAATTGAAACAAAATGCCACCACCAGTACTATGTGGCCCCGTCATTGATGACTAATGAGAGCATGTTACTTGTTATCCATCATCTTGTGCCTCCTTCCATGAGTGTGATGCTAGTAACTCGGTGAAATGTGAACACGAGGCTTAGTTTGAAAGTCTTACCCTCAAATTTGACTCAGACGTCGGATTCCACTTATAATGTGTTTAGCTAAAAATGAGGCAATTTTTATTTTACTTTTGCACACTTTTACATGACACCAACTCTATTAACTCGACAACTGCAACTTTGACAACAATACACGAGACAACACAAATATACTTTTGACACTTGATAATAACTAATAACTTTTTTCACAATATCAACCATGGACCATAATAAAATGGACAAGCAAATATTATATGATAACACTTAAAAATACTTTTTATTTAATTTTTATTAACATTAAACATATGAACTTTCAACTCTAACTCTTGATTTTATTTTGACAAATTTTTAATGACTTTTACTTATTGACACAAATACATTTAAACTTTTTTGATTGACAACACACAAATATTCAATAATGACCATTGACACCAAAGAACAAAAACAAAGAAAATAGAAAAGAAAAACTGAAATTACTATTTAAAACCTAAATTATAATCCAAACATGGATATTGGCCATATATATGAAAACATCAACCATATAGTAAATACCTTCGACCAAGATGGACTCTTCAAAACACCATGGCCACGTGTACAGAATTGAATGCCCTATGGTTATTGACAGTTCCTCTTTTGCTTGTATCCACATGATCTTTAATAAAAGAACACAGGAATGCACAAAGGAACGCAATATTATGTAAACGCATAAAGGAATGCGTAAGGAGTACATAATCTTTGATGAAAGAACAGAATCATGAAAAGGTAATCAGGTGGACGGAGGATCACTTCAGAGTCATTTCCTTATACTCACTGCATTATTAGAGGCGTCAGTATTTATTGCAATACACAATTGGCATATTCAGCTTTTATATTATCATCTCTACAAAGCTGAATCGATTTTGATAAAGCACCTGATTATCTTCACCGTAAAAGGCCAAAAACTGATAAAGCAGGTTTTTCTGGTTCTGAATTTGAACTCCTAAACAAAACTAAATTCTAAAATTTATAAAACCAGCATCACTTATCCTCGGAGGAGAAATCACTGAATTCCCTTTAATAATCCTCAAAACCCCATCTCGCTCTGATACCAAATGTAATCAGAGTAGAAGTTTCACACAGAATAATAATGTATCGTTGTTAATTTATTCGGATTTAAACTATCTTAACTAAAATGTATCCATAAACAGCTCAAGCCTATTCTACGTGAGTTATAACTCACACGACTAACTCACTAACCTAATTTCAATACTACATTTGCCATACACAATTACTATGGAACACTAATAATTTCCTAACACAGTTGATGTGTAATTTGTATCTATTATGTTGGAACTGAGTAATATGGTACGTGTGCAAGTGATTTGTAGGGTTATGAGATGTTGAACAATGATGTGCTTACTGCAGATAATGTTGTGAGTGTTGTACTATACTATGAAGTGTTTTAAGATGTTCTGAGGTGTCACTAGTGTTATGTGATATTGTGAGGCGATGCAAAATGTTGGAAGGTGTTACAAGTAGTGTGTGGTATTGTGGTGTTATAAGTGTTGTCTTTTGGTCACATAACATATTTAAACTAGAATTATGTAGGAAGCATGTGATAAACAGGACTATATTCATATGCTCAAAGTATGGAGGTTTTCTGGCATGTTCCATATGGTTGCATATGAGGTATATAATGTAAAGGATATTAAGGTGATGTAAAAGGAGAGGATGTTCGATGGGATGATCCTAAGCACTACATAGGAGTTACATGGTGCAAAAGGATGTGAGATGATGCAACATTAAACAAGGCACTCAAGGTAAGAGCAGGGTGTGACATAACTTCTCATGAATCACTTCACCTACAACATATCACAAAGTACTTGAAGAAAAAGAGGAAGATTAATGTGCTTAAAGTTTAACCTCGTGTTTCTATATCTAACCCTAATATCTTTCTATTATACTTTGGATGGTGATTGTTTTATGCTTCGTTTATTATCTAGTATAGAATCACATATACATGTTATCTTTTTTTTATCTTTTACATTAGTGGCATGCATAGCTCTTTCTTATTTCCTAGCACAACACCCCTTATACAACCTTTATAGTAGATAGCTAGATCATGTTTAATGCCTAACGACACATTAACTACTTATTTTTTAGTATCAAATGATACCCTAGTGAATAAGTTTCTACGCCTTCCTTAGGTATTATGTAGATTCCTTGTATATACTCATTGTAGCCTCATGTGTGCATAACCCTTATCTATATCCCCATAACACATTTTGACTAAAATATATATGTCTTAGTTCCATATAAGCCTTTTATCCTTCTATTTTTAGAGGATCCTTATAATATGATATACTATTTTAGGCTTACATGCAATTATTCTTCCATGTTTTCTTCCCCTTCCTTCTATATGATCTCTCCTACATTGTTTTTATTTTTTGAAACCTTTGTTACATTTTCCAAAATCGTATCACTATTGTTCTTGTCTTTTACAAATGTACCACTATAGTCTGGTTCATTATTTTTTTGGCCCTTTTGACCATTGTTTTGGGTCTATTGATTCATTGTATCCTTTTTAAAACTTTTTTACATTGTGTGTGTCGATTGTATGTCAATAAGGTCCTAATTTTAATTCAAGAAGTCTATAAATACATAAGCGCATTCAGGGAATGATATACAATTATTCATACACAAGTAATCTTGTAATTGTAATGAATTTATTATTTCAAGGACTTTCTTGAGTTAATTTAGTAGAATTTAAACAATTATAGAGCATTAACCATTTATTACTTGTTGCATTCTTTCAAAACAATAATGGTTGGGACACTTACACTAGACTAGACTACCTACTAAATTGTATCATGTGTTGAAGTCAAGAGTTGTTCCCAAATGTGGACTTATAAAGATAGAACCCTAAGTCCACATCTTGGTTTTATTATTTAGCAAGTTATTGATATGACAGATTAGGGTTTGTATGAAGGAGATTTATTTTCCAACAATTCCTAGACAATTCTAGAAGAGAAGACGAGGTTTTTGGAGCTTAGGGACGGAGGATCACTATCATTAAAAAATATTAGTTGTTAATAGTTGTTATAATTACACTATAATATTGTGGTCATGGCACTTAACAAGTGTTTTGGTTATGGTCAAGGTGCTTAGTTCTTTGAGATTCTTTTGGATTTGGTTTGCCTTGTTTTGTGGAAGTGTTTTTTACTACGCGTTGCCAAAGATTGTCTCTAAATTTACAAATAAATGTGTATCACTCCAAACCAGATGATTCTAAATTTTTCTGAGCATTAAAAAATTTCTAATTTTTATATGTTCCTAAAATATTTGATTCGTGTCATTAGATCCAATTTATATTTGTTAAAACTTAATTATAAGGCATTGTGGTTATTGTAGTGTATTTCTTTGTGCAAAAATGCTTTCCATATCCACAATCAAATATACTTATATTGAAGTCTCCAATGATAATTTTGTTCGTGAGCTTTTATATCCGTGCATGGTAACAAAACATAGTTATCTTATTTTAATACTTAATACACATCAAATCAATTGTCTTGTAAATGCCAATTTTTTGTGGTTAGATATTTTTTGGGGGGGAAATAGGATGTTAAAAAGTCGTTTCTAAATTCATTGCATTTTTAGATTTCTATTTGATTGTTTACTATTGAAATTTATTTCTGTACTTAAGAAAAAAATTGAATATTATGATGAAGTTTTTCTCCATTTTCGTCAACTTTTCCATTCCTTAAATTTGGTTGTTGAGGTCTCATAGACCACTATCGTTTTACCTAACTATCACGCATGTTAGCAACTAACAATATAGTCAACTGTTGAAAACAAATTTCATAAAAACCAATACAACAAGGATCTACCTATCCCTTACGCACATTCGTGGGAGGAATATTTAATTAAAAATGGTCAAAAATTGAACAAACCAATGCTGTGACAGAGTGGTGGACCTCCTGCCTTATACTCAATGGTTGGACCCGTGTATGGTAGACAGGAGGTCGTGTGTTTGATTTTGCTCCACTGCAATGCTAACCTGCGTGATACTTTGGCTCTTCTCTCTTTAAAAAATTGTGAAAGTGATATATGGAATTGTGAGGCTGATAGACGGTACCTTCTACTAGTCCCACTTTATGGGAATTTGACATGCATTCACTCCCTTCAGATTATACATCTTGTGGTCCTCAGCTCAGAGATATAATGGACAATACAAGGGCCTCAATCATGCTGTCAAGTTGGAAACTCTCATATATGTAATGAATATCTATCCCTCTCCAATCACGGAGATAAAATAAAATGTCTTTTCCCGTTTTAGATGTAAATGATTGGGCATTGTAGCAGGCAAACAGCTATTTAATTCTGGTCACATGCTACGTACACACAAAAAAACAGATGGTCCTTTTCATTTTCATTTCTCAAATATATCGAGTAATAATAGTAGTGATGGCATTCACATGTGCTGTCGCAGTCGATGCGAGGTAACAGAAGATTATTGTGCGTACATATACAACCCCGCCTCAACCTCAAAATTGAGCGGGCCTTATTTAATATATGGAATAAAACACCGAAGTCAGTTTTAAACTTGTTTACAATTATCCAAAATAACTAGCCGTTAAACAAATTTTGAATTGTTAGGTCTGGTTGATTTGGAATGCTAGGCCTTAAAAGTGATTTATATTTCACACTTTTACGATATTGTTATAGTTCTTTGGTTTGTTGGGTGTTATTAAAATCTTTTCAAATGTTTCTCATTACAAATTAGAAAATTGAGATTTATTTTTCTATTCAACAATTTAAATGTTTTATAAGCTTATAATTATTGTGGTTAGTTGTGCATCAAATCACGGTGAGATGCTGCCAAATATTAATCTTTATTAAAGGATATATATGTTCTCAAATAATGAACACACACACACACACACACACACACACACACACACTTTGATGTGGGTAAAACACTTTGAGTAAAAATAAAAAAACAAAGGATTATTTGAAGGGCATGTATTATCCCTCCATTATTTGTAGCACATATGAAGAAAATACTTCTTTGAAGACATCACACTAAGTATAATGCAATTCGAGAACCAATCTAGTATAATAAAATTTTCCAACACTTATTGCATTCAATATTATAATTAACGAAACAAATTCATGATATATGCTCTTCTCAATTTATGTTTGTAATTGTTTATGGTACTAGGATCCTCTTGTAATAAATGAACTCCTTGCTTTCACAACTTTTACACTTATAATATTTTTATTTAGAATGCATAGATACACCTAGATATATATCTATAGACATTCTCGATTCATATTAGTGCCACATTGGAGTTTATTCCAACACAAAGGAGGAAAAATTCCAACAAAAAAGTCCCAAAAATCTTTGAAGACACAAATAAGGGTTAAAGGGCATGTTTTAAAAAATTCGTCAAAAATCCAAAAAACTTATGAAAACGAAACAAAGCATAAAAGAAAAGAGGTAAGAATGGAGGGGCTATATCATAATATGGCCAACATACCAGAACACATGTGATGAAGATCCTAATTTAGGCTAGTAATTTATTAAAACATTACAAATATCATAAAACTATGCAAACATATAGCAAATAACTAGTCTTGTACTAAAATAAGGCTTCTACGTAATGCTCTCTCTCATCGTAGGCTTGTTTTGGCTCTCTCTCTCTCTTCTCTCCTCGCCTCTCTCTCTCTCTCTCTCTCTCTCTCTCTCTCTCTCTCTCTCTCTCTCTCTCTCTCTCTCTCCTCTCTCTCTCTCTCTCTCTCTCTCTCTCTCTCCGGGGGGGGGGGGTTGCGCGCGTGCGCGTGTGTGTGTTTCTACATGTGCATGAATATTTATTCATATCAAAGTAAAGTAATCAAATAGATATATAAAAGCCACCTTAAACGTTTGGAAAGATGTTGAGAATTATTAAATTCAATACCATAATAAGTGTAGACTAAAGTCAAAAGGGGAAAGAAATCACTTGATTTCCACAATGGAGGGATGTGAAGCTTTTGGACCCAAAATCCATGCTCATATGCTTGGGTATTGAAACATGTGCCCGTACAAAGATATGGAAACATGTGCACCTGAATCACTTTTTATAATCCATAATCCATTAATTATTATTTATCTAAAAAATTGAAGAATGGGAATAAATACACTTAGAATTGTTGAAAACTAAGGAGATGCCCACATAAAATCTAAATATCATAACATATTCAAAATGTGTATATATCTTGTGATGGGAACAAACATCATGTACTAGGTACAACATGGAGTATACACCATGTGAGGAAGAAAAAGTGTCATGCATCCTAGGGCATAGTGATAAAATAAGCAGAATATATCCCCCCTTTTAAGGTGTGTGATGAAGCTATAAATTTCATATCTCAAATGAAATATGTTGCACACATCATGCATTTAACATGAAACAAAAGAAATTATGTGTAACATAGTAAGATATCATCGTGAAATTATGTATGTAATAAGAAAGTGTCTGCATGTTGGTATGCGATATAATGTAAATAACATATGCAATAAAAAAATACATGTGTGGGTATGTGATATAATATAAGTAAGCACACTACATGTAGTACACTCCTTTTGGGAAAGATAGAAGCAATGTAGCCATTTGAGTTTAATTGCCCATATGTGCTAGGTTTAAGCAATGTAATTCCAAAGGTGGAATGCCCCAAAAGGGTGAATTTTTCCAATGAAATAAAGGCCCAAGCTGACCCAATATTGGTAAAATATAGTTATTGCTACGACAAAAAAGGTAATATGCCCCAAGTGAGTGATTATAATCAATGTAATCATAAGCAAATATGTCCCATGTAGAAAAGGAATAAATGATATATAAGTAATATTTTTGATATCCCTATGTGAGAAACATGTAAGTAGTGTAATTGTAGGAAGAAATTGACCCTTTCATGGACACAAGACAAGAAACATAATGCTTAGGGTGATATGTCCCTTTTCTAGGTAGTACAAATATGTTATATGTGTTGGAACGTATCCCTGAACACTATATAGGAAATGGTTTGAGAGCATAAGGTCAAAAAATTCCTATAAATGAATTCTTCCAAATAGGCATGAAACACTCTTCAAGGTACATTGAGGAAAGGATAAAGAGAGAGTACTCCATATTAAAATTCTTATCAACACTACATCATACAATACAGATAGAGATGAGGGGTATAAATAACTTGTAGAAAAGAAATCTTCCTTGTCCATATTTCCCATATCTAATAGGCATGTGATTGGATCATATAGATGAACTACTACATAGAGTGCAATTAGTGCCACCTTTGGGGTCAAAATCACATCAAAATTTTATTCGTTTTGGTGTTTTATGTCATGTTTTTTTGGGGAATTCTTATAATTTTATGTTGTGCAAAGATGATATAGTAATGAAGTGATTAATATTTTTCAGTTGCCTCACATATATGCCACCCAAAAATAAATGTTGTGTCACCTTTGTACCACGTTTCCGCCACTCATTTTTATAAAAAATAAATTTAATATATTATTTATAATATATATTTAAAAATGATTTTAAAAAAAGGTTTGGGTCATATTTTCATCACCTTCTATATAAAATAAAATATCTAGGCATACACAAGTGAATCAAGGACTTGGCGGATGGTCCTTAATTTTCCTATGACATGTATATATTTACATATTGGCATATCCATAAAATAAATTCAATTTTAGTGTTTCATTTTCATAATGGTAAAATTAAATTGAATAAGAATGTACATTTCCAATGCTTCAACTATAACTATACAATGCCAATTCTAATGACATCCATCGCTGATTTCAATCTTAATCTCAAAAAATACAAACATATTGGTTAGTACACAAAGAAAAAATTTATATCTTCAACTATTGGAATCTTACATTCTTAAGAAATGAATCAATTTTGAGACCTAAGCATTATTGTATATCATATTACTATGCTTAGACAACTACGCAAATTCTCTGTCATGGTTACATATTGATTCATCAAAACTCAAATGTGAAGGTTTCTTAGGAAGGATAATAAGAGCATCCATATAGATGACATATATGATGGTTACAAGAAGAAAAATACCATTGCTATGTGCGATAGAGGGTTGAGCTAAGTTGAATATTAAATTTCATCCCTATAATGACAAATCTCCAACACAAACACAAAGTTAATAGAGTAAAAGAAAATTAAAAATATTGTGTAGAAATAAGGAAATGATAATACTTAGTGGAATAAAAAATGAACAATAAAACAAATATTGGCATTCATACACAAACCCTGAAATTCTCCCTTCTAATTGAAATTCAAATGTAAATTTTGGGCAGAATTTATATTATTTTATTTTCAAGGGTGAAGGTTACATAAAAGTGACACAAATTGTGTTACTTTTGCATGACCCCCACATAATCTTTTAAAATAGAATATAAAATGCAAGAACTAAAATGTTTTTTATTATATTTTTGATGTGAGACAAATTTGGTGCAATGGTGGCACAAAAGTGATACAAATATCAACTCCACTTTTGCACCACCATAAGAACATCAAAATATAAATCAAATATCAAAATTTAAAAAATGACACAAAATTGACCCAATTAGTGGTGTTAATTGTAAATTACATTATAGTGATGTGGCATTTAATTTTATGGTGAAATTTAATTCTTGAAGCATTAAATTTTGACTTATCATATTCTAATCTTAGATAAGTATACGATACACATTTAACATAGATCATAAGCTAATTGAAGTTAACCTAAATGGACATAGAACATTACATCAAAAATCCCCCTTAACTGAAAATTAAAGAGGCCTATACACATGAAGATGGATAATAATCCTTTGAAAAATGGCTTCCAAAACCTAGGTTGATGAGGTATTGATGTATAGTAAAGTGAACTAGAAAAAATGAGACACACCACAAGGTTAAAAACCACTAACACAATATACACCACTAGAGGTGTTTGAGATATGATGCAAAGAATCCCAACAAAGTAGTATAAAACATAGGTAGTATAATGAAATATTGAATGAACATGGTTGATCCATCACTAAAAGTCTCCTACACTATATGGGCTAAATTCGTCACACAAATTATAATAGATGGGTTTACCCAAAACTAGAAAACAAATTGAGTGGGAGAATTCACCACACAAAGTGTGAGTAAATGGATAGTTGGTGAAGAAATCAAAACTACATGAATGGTTCAAATCCATTGCTCATATACTAAATACGGAAAAGAGACATTGTATCCACTAGAATAGCTCCATACAATGATACTAATAATCTGAAAAATGAGTTATCAAAAGTTAAAAAGAGCTTACCAAATGAATTACATCAATTAAAGATCTACCCTAAGTAGATGTTTATCTCTTTCACCACAAGGATACACAAGAAAGCTACATATAACATCAAAAAAAAAAGAAATATAATAACACAAACACCCCATAATGTTTAATGGGTGGAGCATATGAGAATATATGCATGAGGGGTTTGAATCCACTACTCTATCAATTAAGAACTAACAAATGTTGGAGATGTTAGATGGTAACATTATCGAGTGAGGTGTTGAAAATAGGAAAATGTCCACTAATAACCAACAAGTGGCTATCAAGAGTACCCAAAAATCTATATAGGAAGAGGGTGTGACACAAAACAAAACTTGTGATGAATGTGGACAAGGATGTAATATAAGACCCCCATAGAAATTTATTTATCAGTGCAAGTACATTATACATCTAAAGGTTCCAATGAAGAAAAATAGATAGCATATACACCATTATAGATCCATGCAAAGAGATTGTTACTATATCAAAAAATATGTTGTGAATATGAGAGTTTCTCCAAGCAAGGGTACAATACTAGGCAGTATGAACAATGTGTAGATGATGCAACTGAATGGTGGAGGAATCACATTGATAGATTCCACACAAAGAGTTGACACCATGACAATTGTTTTGAAATCCATTCCAAATGAACATTGATGATAAAAGAGGATTCATTCATGTGATTTGGTGTTATGTGCACAAACAATGTCGTAGTACCCATAATTTTGTCCTAAGGCACATGGTAATATCATTTTACAATTTATTTTGACATTTCCCATTTACTTATTGAACAAATAAATGCTTCCTAATCCATCCCATACCCTAAGTCCATTAGGTCACATCTATTTTATAACTTTATACTTGAGGAATCATTAAAAAAATTATAAAGTACATCTACAAACTACCCCTAGTCTCATATATGATTCCAATTTCATCTTGGTTAGATTTTTTGGCCTAAGAAAGGTTCAACAAATGATCTTATCCACACACTATGAACATGTCCTTTACATTTCCAAAAGTCATTTTTTCAAATGCATTAGTTATCTTGGTTGTCCTATGTGTTACTTTTGGATCAATTTAGCTGAAAAACATTCTAGTGGTCACTTATATAAGCATATACACACTTACTCATAATGTAAAGCTCGGGAACTCATATCAAAGACACACTCTAAGAATGTCATTGAGTAAAGAATTGAAGCACCTCTTAATTACACAACATGACAAAAAATACACTCAAATATTGCATACATCTCTATTATTTCCCTAGATTAAAACTCCAAATGCTACAACCAAGCCAAGTGTTTAGGTTTGAATTGATGGCCATGTCTTGTTCACTTTATCTACTAATTTTCACCTCATCATAGGATTGGATAACTATGTGTGGCTTGATCCCTCTTTGTAGTATTTGTGCATAGTGGAATGCTGATCACATCAATATGGGTGTGGTGAGGTCAATTAAAAAAATTATGACTAAATACTTTTTATTTCAATTATGTGTATCTCTCATCACATTATTGGGGGTTTGGTGAGATTAGTCCAACACAAATGATAACTAAAAAGTACAACATTGTTATCACAAAAATCCATATACAGGAAATAGGTCTAAAGATATAAGTGAAGAAAATTCACACGTTAGATTCTACCTCATATTTTTCAAACAACTTGATGAAAATCTACCGAAATTCCTAAGCCAATTTTAGTCAATTGTCATACAATTTAAGGTTAGGGCATGGTTCTAAACCTTAATCATGACTGTAGTTTCACTCTTATTTATGTAGTGTATTATGTGATCTAATATTCTTACATAATATAGGACCATTTGATTTCATGTCTTGTTGTTCTTAATTATAATATGCAATTAGTGATGTCTAATTAGGAATATAAACCCAATTTCAATATTACAAACTTGTGCATGTAAGGAATCATCTCAAGATGTGTCAATAATATCATACATATCTGTAGAAATTTGAAGTCTCTCATGCCTAAGAAAATGTGTGGAAGAAATCATGTGTTGCTCATTATCCTCAGAATGAGTGGAGAAAAAAAGAACAGGTGTTGAGATTGTAAGAAGTGACCTCAATGAAGCTAAAACACATGCTTGATATCAAATGCCATGGTGAGAAGTCTAGTAAATAAGATTGATGGGAGAAACAATTCCATATAAGTGCTCACAAATATCTCTGTCATCATGACACATGGAATAATGTACATGTGAGAGCCAAAACTAGTGACAAGCTTCTTAAATGAGACAAACCTAAATATAGATGGATCGAAAGTGGGGTTCTAATGGACACAACAACAAATCCATCATTTATACAAATTAGTTGATTTAGTATATTATAGTTGAAAGGTACATCAAGATGATCAAAATGAGTGACATAAGATGGAATAAGTTGCTTATAGTGTCAATCTAACATTACAAGTGTGGAACTATGTCCTGTAATGAGTGAATTGGAGCATCTTTACTTGAAATGAGTGATAGAAATAGGGAGATGTATTTTATTAATTTTATTATTCTCTTCAACAAATTTAAGAAAATCCTTCTAAAGGGAACATGCTTCAAAGAATAGCATGCCTTCAAACTACGTGTAATTATTGATTTGCTTGAGGGTGTGGAGGTCTATGCTTGCAGCTATTCTAGTGAGAAAATAGTGTGCACGCGATTTATGCCCCCCATACATGCCCATACATACATGCTTAGGCAGGTCCCACCCTTTGTGGTATGCACACATTTCGGGAATCATTACAATAAATACAAATGGAATCAAATGGTGGCATGTGATAGGTGCTAGCTGGATTGGTAGGTCTGTGCGCTGGTATTTAGAAAGAACTGGTTTCAAATCACAGATTTTTTGGTGTTGTCTGTATACGGAAAACTCCAAAAAAAAATCTAAGTATGGGATTGTGTGTATACCACAACCTAAAAAAATTCAAAGGCAGGAAAATGTGGGTCCCACCAATCGCATGCATGCCCCATGCAATTTTGTCGCCACAATAGCTGATGCCGAGGTCTATCACTACTGCACTCGATTTTCCTACAAAAGTTATCACATGTTCGATTTTAAAGTTCTCATGAAATCAAAACGGTTTCATGTATGACGTAGTAGAATGGCTGAATATTTCTGTTGTCTTGGAGGGTTGTGGTGCCTACTTTATGGAAATTTGACATGCATTCACTCCCTTCACATTATACCTCTGGTGGTCCTCAGCTCAGAGCTATAACAGACAAAACAATCGCCTCAATCATGGTGTCAAGTTGGCAATTCTCATATATACGATGAATATCTATCCCTCTCTGATCACGGAGATTATCTTTTCCCGTTTTAGATGTAAATGATTGGGCATTGAGCATTGAGCATCACTTATTGAATTGGTGACAGTACCTGCATTACATATCTATTTAATTCTGGTCACATGTTACGTACAAAGCATTCCAAATAGAGAACTTTGTATAAAGCATTTTGTATGATCTCTTGTGGAAGAGTGAAAAACATGCTGAAACACTTTTCAGAATTGTGTATGAGCTGCTGTGGAAGAGTGAAAAACATGCTCAAACATTTTTTACAATTGTTTTCGTTTAATTATGATATCCAAAAAAAACTGTGTCAAATTTCTACGCTTTTACTCTAACCACCTGCAAAATAAAAATTCTCTGTTTCACTTTAATTGGGAAAACATATATACAAACCTTATAAGAAAAATAAAGTCTTTTTATGGCGACATTAAATTAGAAAATAGTGATATTATCATAATATTTTAGAGCCCCTGGTTAGTAATAATATGTCGAAAACAACAATTCTTCATGATTCCACTAGATTGCAAATCAATTTCTTGGTGTGTGCACATCTAATCATAAGTAGGTGTGCTTCAATGAGTGTTTGAATTTTTGTAGAATGTTTATAGTTGCTCAACAGATTCATGTGATAGATTAATCCTATAAATTTCCTCTTAAAAATGAATTATAGTACTTGTAAATTTATAGACAACTGAAATTCAAATTAGTGTTAAGTGAAAATGATAAAACAATAAAGGCATGTGCATTGTGACCAAAAGGGACATGTATTGGGTAAATTTCATGTCTATGCTATTAAGCGCGGAAAGTACCTAAAACTCAAAACATGATAGGGTTTAGCAATACCTACATTGACAATCACAATGTCAGGATGATCAAATGTAAAAGTGGATAAGCGCTCCTTTTGCCAAGTGAAGAGACATGCAATCAAAGACAACTAAACAAGAAGAATTAGATAAAATGGGATGACAAGCTGCTTGGCAAAGGTCAATTCTAGGAATCCAAAGGGACTTCCTTAGAGGATGTCAACTCATTTCGAAAAAATTAAGTGAGTTTCAATAATAATGTAAAATAGAAAACTATAATGATAAAGATGGAGCTAAAAGTCAAGGTGAAAAGGTAGACCATGCTCTACTTCGTAGGTGGCCCAAGCTAAGGTGGCGGCAATCTGGACAACTTCAAAGTAACTGTACCAGTAGTCTGTGGTTTGTTGTTGGATTTTGTGGAGGAACTAGAGCTGATTCTCAATGTCCTCTATGTCAAGTGCGAATATGATGGCGCACCACAGGGGGGTTCACTTAGTAAAAGTATGGTATAACATGTGCATTTGAAGGGTATTAAAGAATACTCTTAATTCTAGTTTTTACCTCTAAATATTCAATTGATAATACCCCCTCCTGTTATATTATTAGAATGAAAATACCCCCTATTTTTTCCATCTACCTTACTTACCCATTTTTAACCCCTATTTTTTCCATCTACCTTACTTACCCATTTTTAAATTACAATTTTATTTACCCCTTTTTATTTCTACCCTAATATATTAAACAAAAAATATATCATATTTCTCACTCGATTTGTTTAATATGCATTTCCTCTCGAAAGATAGTTTGAAGCCATTGAATACATATTACAAATCACCTTATAAATTTTAAGCTTTAATCATTTATCAATACTTCTTCAAATAATTAAGATGGTGAAATAATATCAATTGTGTTGAAAAGCATACTTAATCCTAGTTTTCTACCATCTTATTATTTCTAGGTTAAGAATCTCTTAATTGATATTTCTTTATTCAAAAAGAGATTATAATTTAACTTTATGAACACACTTCGTTTGCAATTTTAAGGTATTTACTTTTAAAAACCAGGGTTCAAATGTTTTAGTTTTATATTAAAATTAAACCTCCTTTTTCCTTTGGCCCACCTCTCTAACCTACCCCCGATACCTGATTCAAAATATTAATAAATTAAACCCTTTCACTCCCTCATGTCGGTCTTTTGAATTTAATTTTATTAATTTTAATTACCTTAATATGAACCCACATGCTAGGATATTGCCTAGCTAATGAACCCCCCATGTGGCACACAGTCTGAACTTGTGGAGGATGTCAAATTGCTCCCACACTACAGGTTTTTGGATGATCGGGAGATTGTAGATGCTCATGATAAGATGTGATTGACCTAGAAAAATCATTTACAGTAGAGACATACTTGAAAGAGGTAAGTTAAATCCAATGATATGTATATAATTTTGATAAAATGCTATGATTGATTTAAAAGAATCTGATAGATAGAAATCACAGGAGATTCAAGGGAATTGCTTGTGATTTAGAGGAATCGTGGGTGATTTACAGGAATTTTTTTGGCGATTCCTATGAAACGATTGATTTCCTCGAAAAATGTAAACTTGATGAAAACAGAGATCTACGTTGATGATTTTGTAAACATTATGAGATATAAGCAATGAAAAAATAATAGAAGAGTAACTTGGAATGTAGACAAGCTATAGAATGCCTGTACATGATGGTTCAAATTGATGTTGTTGATTGTTGATTTCCTGAGAATATTGTTGAAGACAAAGCTACAAAGATTGATGTGTTGCAGGTCCTTGATGAGACTTGATGTTGTTGTTGGGCTTGGAGATTATTGGCATGACAGAGTTTCGTAGTTGGATTGAACAAAAAGATGTATAGATGTCCAAAAGATTTCTTAAGATCCCTGAAACATGAATTGAAACTCCTATTTATAATTGCTAGAAATTTGTTAGAATTTTTGGCGATTTGGAGACTTCGGGGAAAACGTTTAGAAGTGGTTTCAACCACTTCTTAAATGGGATATTTGGGTAAGGGAATGAGGGGAAATGGTTAGGAAGAGGTTAGGTGAGTTTGGGAGGTTAAGAGGCTAGGATAAATGGGTTGGGGATGGTTTTAGAGATGGTTAGGTGGTTTAAGGGGAGTTAAGGTAAAATTAGATGAGTGAACTGTGATTTGCAAGGGGGTAAAAATTAATTTTTAAGGGGAAAGGAGAACGAATTAGGTAATGTTTGTAACGATAAGTTTTGATAAGACAATGTGCGTATGTGGGGAGTCAGTGGGTCACGAAAACCTTGTGTCTACAGGGCCACAAAAAATCCATTCATCCATACACTTAAGAGAAAATGAGGAGCATTAGGATTTCCTAGACAAGACATTTAACTTTTAGACATTCCAAACAAGAAAATTCAGACACTTAGAAATATAGATAGAAAGTGATACATAATAACAAACCACAAAACACACCAATAACACCTAATGTGAAGAAATAATTAACAAGTACACAAACTAAAGAAATCTAATATTGTTATGGGACTAGTTAATTACTTTGACATTATTTTATTTATATGTTTATTAATTTTTGATCCAAATTAGGCTCTTATCGGCATGTGTCCCCTTTTGTTTTCACTTGTTGACTTTTCATTTTTGTGTTGTTGACCTGTTTTCTAATTTATTGGTGCATTATTCTAGATGGATTAATATCAAGTTGACTTAGGTTAGCTTAAGTATATCTAGATTGCCTAGTGCGCATCTTTAGGCTTATAATAGGGTAGGTATAATTGGTGACTCAAACAAATTTTCCTAGTTTCCTCTCCCTCTTTTATGGTTGTCTAATCTAAATTGATACAATATTAGTTGAAAATAATAAAGAACAAAATGAATACCAGCACTAATTTTCACCGACATTAATTACTTATATATGTGAGTGTACAACCTTTAGTGGGGCAGTAGGGAAAAGGGAATTTACTCTTGTGCGAGCTATTTATACCTCGTTCTCTATTTGTATAATATTCACCTTTCTGATATACATTCACTTTGCCTTTATTTACAGTGTTTCAACTTGGTGTTAGCCTAACTAGGCAATTTATATTCAGATGACTAACCATTTTTACATGGCACCATTGCTTCAAAGTTCCTAATTTGAGTTGTGGATTTTTTTTATTCTTAGTCAAAATTGAATTTTCATGGTACTTTCCAAGGCCCATAAGATGTTTTTTATGCCAACCGACATCCTACATATCTAAAAATGCCATGTGGACATTTTTTATTTGGGCAAAAACACCAAATTTAAGGATTTTTTAAGTCATTTTTCCATTTTCAGAAGAAAAAAAAATTAATTGGGACCATCTAGAATTTGTATTGAATAGTGCTTGAAAAATTATTGATTTTGATAAAATCACGAATTTTTGAGCTTTCGTGAAATTTAATAATTTTTTGAAATTTTAGCTTTGGAGGAAAAGTAAATAGTAAAGGACCATCAACACTTTTTTACATTTTTTTTCTAAAATTGTGGATCATAGAAATAGCTCAACGTATTTATCTCATTGAGAGATTTATGAAAAAGGGTTCTTTTTCCCATTGCAAAGTGTGAAGGTACTATTAACAAGCATTTGAAGGTTGTAGGATTTGATGAAAAGAAATGAGCAATAGAAGAAAGTCGTCATTTTTCGAAAAAACATATTACAAGGTATATCTAATTGTGTCCATCTTATCGATAAATTTTTGAGACATATTTTCCCCCTAAATTGAAGCATCGAGGTACTTGTGGAATGCATTTGACGATTGAGGCTACTTTTAGGTCTCTTGTTGGGTGGACTGCCCAAATCTAGTCACCTATGTAACATCTTACTTTACGATAAATTTGAGCACTCGATACACTCACCTATGTGTTCTACTACTGAACCTTGAGTCCCCAAAGGCCTTCCATATACCAATGGACACTTTCTTTCAAGTACTAAATTTCGAGAGAACACAAATTTTAGATTGTAGGGCCTAGAGGGGTGAAATATTTCACCATATCTAGATCTTTTCAAGCTATTTATTTTTCTACAATTTCATATAATTTCTTATATCATCCACCATATTTCCTGGAAATTATAAAATTAACCTGATTTTAAACACACATAATTTTTAAACTTTAAACGGTGGTAAATTTTGATCTATTCATTGGATTGAGGTGTTGTTTATTTTCTTCTTTTTTTTCATTCTTTATATTACTATCACATAATATTAGATACATCATGTAAAAAATTGTAAATTTCTTAGTTTTTTTTGTAAACATGTACATCCTAAATCAACTTCTAACAAACTACTTATAAAGTGTTAATTTATTTTTGATAGGGGGTTCTTTTTAAGTGTAATACAAATTTTTTGAGTGCCCATTATATTTCAATCTATGCATCAAAAGCTTTTTGGGGTAAAATTACTAATAAAATTGTTTTGCATATGAGGATTTATGATCTCTTCAAATGCTTGAACTCACGAGGGGTAATGCATATTAAATTTCAACAACATAAAAAGAATTTATTAAGTTATAAGAAAACTCCAAGTGTTACTTTGTTTCTATACCGAAATTTCATAAACACAATTTAAAAATCTAAAATCTAATAAACAAATTTCATCCACATTTAAATTATTAACACCACATTATAGTAACACAATCTTGACAGATGAATTTAAATGTCAATTCCATCCGTAACCAAACCTCTTAAGATATCTTTCAATAAAACCACTCCTATTTTTATCACCATAAACCCTCCAAATTACTCATGCAGTAGTCTCATTAATTTTGTATTTAATTTGAGTCAATATTTTCATGAGGTACTACGTGAGGCACCACAATACTACGTGATGACATTTCAAGGTTGTACAAAATACATATCCTAATTTCTGCTATAATCCTAACCACTTACATTGTTAATTTCCTTCCATTGTAACTTAGTTTCTGTTAATAACCATATAATTATGTCGCATTATACAACACGTCCCTCACGTCACAAAAGTGATACAATACCTCTTTAGCTATTCATTTTTCATCATTCATCAAGTTCATTTGAATCAAAATCAATTTGTTCCCAATTATGATTCTTGTTTTCAAAATCTATGTTAAACATAGAACATTTTGTTTTACTTTTATTAACATAATTTGTGCTCATAAAGTTTAAGGGGGATAAGCACGGTTTCCACTTGACATTACGCTAAACGGCAGAATATCAAGTTTAACTTTATACTTGTGGTACTTATTATAGATATGATTGATTAGAAGCATTTATAAGCTACACACGAGTCACACATCATCTGTGTTCGGAAAAAGATCATGTCTTTGAATTACATTTTCCTGCATGGGACATTTCATTTTACCTTTAATGTCACGGAAAAAAAAGACTTAGAAAGGAGTTAAGAGAATAAGTTTCAATTCTCACTTTTCTCTTAGGTCATCATCTTACCAAAAAAAAAATCGATTGTTAATGGATAGTTACAAATTTTTTTCTACCGATTAACCTCTTAATGGTCATAGGTTTTATTCATTCCCATTTACCCTAGGGGATATATGCTCTACTACAAGTCAATAGTAGAGTGCTCACACATATTTATCTCACAAGACCTTCGTAGAAGCGCAAGGTATTTCATTACTACTAGCCAAGGTAACACTTTCACTCCTAAGGCTTAGTAATGTGCCAAAGGGGCTCTCTCAAAAAGTGAGTTTGGCATTATTAACAGGTCTTTTAGTTCCTTACTTGTGAATAAGACAAATTGGCCAAGAGGAATAAGAAAGAAGATTCCCATGGGTCATGGGCGAAGGAGGGGTCTAAGGTACAATGTTCACCTTCTACAAGATGGTCAAGAAAACACAAGTAAGACCCATATTCTCGGCATAAGGAAGAACCTGGTCTCAAATAATAGCCGAATGTGAGACGATTAAAAGTTGACTAAGGAGTTTGGTCCCGCTATGGAAACAAGGGCAAGAATGCAAGCTCAAGGGGACTATCTATATCACAAGAGTTATTATTAGATTTGAGTCAAACAACAACAAGATTGTTTCATTTGACTTTTTCCACAACTAACATACAAACGCCAAAATATGCACATGCCAATATAACTCAACTACATATCCATATGAGTAAGGTTATCATTTTGTCAGTAATAATCTATATTGCCTAATACAATAATGTCATTCTATAAAATGTCATCAGTAGTGTTATTGTTTACAATATACAATGTATTCATATCAATGGTATATATCATCACAACATATTGATCATGTTATTGATTTCTCTTGTCCATGGTACCTGCAACCAAAACAAGGTCAATACAAAAGTTGGCACGGCACCTTCCTATAGTCTAGCATAGTTTCACGATTTTATAATTTCCCATTCACAATGAAAACAACACTTTGCACACAACAGGAGAGAGTAAGAAATGCATAAGTGATTGCATTTCATTTTCAAAACTAGAGAGATAGAGAGAGTAGAGAGAAAACACCATTTCCCCACAATCAATTTTCTCAAAACAAGCATCATAATAAAGTTCCATATAGTCATATGTTAGTGTTTACAAGTTTCTTGATAAATATTTGACTTGAATAAGGTCCCACGACAATTTTCCCCATTTCGCTACAAGTTTATGAAAGTGTCCAAACTGGTCAAAGTTGTTATAAATCTACAATCTAAAACCATTTCACAAGAATCAAACACACAATGTGTCAATTCCCACCTACTCCTCTATATACAGAGAACCCCTTGATTTTGATAGAACTTCAAAAGGGCAAAAAAAATTCAATCAATGACTACCTTTCCGAAGCTATTTATCGTAATTACGTCAACTTTTCCTTATTACAAAACAATCAGAGGCCTAAAAAACTCACTTGCACTTCTAACTCCCAAGGTGTTTTTCTCAAAACTAATGATTGTTTATGATTCTCATAGAGAAATTATAGAGGTATGCAGAGGAAGAATTTTGTTTTCTCAACACAGACCTAAACCATGACCCAAAACCAAACTGAACTATCCACTTTTAATCATTGTTTAAAACAACGAAATGGTCAACTACGCTTATGAACGTATGACCTTAAATGACCAAACGATCATTGGAATATGTTTCTAAATTTTAAGTGATATCTCATGTCACCAAAGAAGAAGGTAAAACCTCAACTTTCCTGTTATAGGGTTCATATTGGTGTTTTGTTTTCCATTGAAAAATTATGTTTAAATAAGTTTTATGAGTGATCAAGTTGTAGGTTTAAACTAAAAGAAAAGTTTGATTCGTCATTCTAGTGATTCTAGTTATCGAGTATTGTTAGCATTTTTTTCCAAACATCTTAAGAGATAAATTGGGAGTTGGGTTTACACTCAAAAATAGTCTTTCTATTTGCGTAGAAAAAAATGTAGTTTTAAATTTTTGGTGTTATCTCATTTAATTTACCGAAAGATTATTCTTCCTTAGTTTGATTTTTTCAATACCATTAAAAAGGGAAAACTATAAATACTAAAAGTCAAGCAAGATAGAGGCAAGATCGCCATGCCTGATAATAATCGAAACGGGAACAAAGGACTTGGATCTAATTGAACACGCACAAGACTGACCCAAAGCTCTAATTTTTACACGAGATAAGAGGATTCTAGAGAGGGTTGTTGAGATGGTTAAAAACCTTCCATTTGTATTTTCTTAAAATTCTTGGCCATTTTCAGCAGCCATGTTTTGTGCATACCCATAGTCATGATCCACATCTAACAAATGCAAGCTTTCAAACATTTCCTAATCACTTGAACCTTACCTCACCTACCCACTTTTGCATAGATGTTTAAGATAAGAACTTAAGCTGCATTATTTTTAAGATTCAAATCACAATGTGTTGTGGTTGTAAAGACTCCTTAGCCTATATTCATATGTGATCTTCGGGTACTAAGAAAACAGTTCCAAAAAAACCACAACAAGTTTAACTTGCACCTTAATAATGAATTTTAGGGAGTCCTCGAGATAGCTAGTATGGTAAAAAGGTCAACTACTCATATATCTATCACTTCAAAAGAACAATATTCAATTTTCATAGTTCAAATTATATAAGGAAGTATGTGGAAATGCAATATTACAGCTTGGCATCTCTAAATTTGTAGGTGATATGAGATTCTAGTTGAAGAAATAATACACGTAGCCATACACTAAAACAAGAAACAGCAGAGGCCTCTTCAACAAACCTTCTGCACAAATCCTACAATCATAAATGTGTGAGACCACATTTCAACGAGGTGTTATGAAAATGATAGTGGTATAGGTTGGAGGATGATGGAAGTGTTGTACTATTTTTCTCGTTCGATTCAAATTAATGATGTTAGCTACTAAAGAAATCTAAACAACTCAAAAAATGGAGGGTTTAAGGTACCTTGAATGTGTGATATTGATGAATGGGCGTAAAATTGATTGATCTCATTGTAACTTGATAAACTCGTAAAACTAGAATGAAAATTGATTATATGGTATATGTGTGGGCTTCCCAACAAATCCGACTCTAAGAAGTGTTACCTTCTTTTCGCGTATGTCAATCCTCGTTTGATAAGAAAAAGTGAAGTAAAGGATAGATAAGAAAATAACATGTAAAAACAGAAGCAATACTAAACCTGAAAGTAACTAAGATGAATCTAAACACTGATATGATATGAATGAATATAATGAAATGGTACTTGACTAGGTTGATGGCGACCCAAACAATATAGAGGTAGGTCAATGATGACTTGGATGAGTGAATCTAGATAGAAAAGGAAATATGTAGACTTTCAAATGTCTAAGTGTAAACTGGAAGGTACAAAGGCCTATAGATGCTAGGAACAACCTACAGAAGAATTTTTGGGACATAAAGGTAGAGAAAATGGCATAAAATAATGATTTGGTTGGGATGGTTGACAACAAAACCCTGGTTGACGACAACCAAGGTAGGGAAATGATGACTGTAGTAGGGTAGAACAAGGGCAAGAGTAGATGAATTAAAAAACAACCTGTAAGCAAGGAAACTAGAAGAATATGTTGGTAATGGATCTCTAAGTGTTGTTGAACCTACAAGATGTTAGATCTAACAAGATAGTGAAAGAAATAACATAAGATAACACAAGAAAGCAATGTAAACCTCCTGAAGTCAAGCAGTTGATCAAAACAAGCTTCCAAGGATTGTAATAAGGTTGACACAATTGTTGATACGCTCTGGTTCGAAGATGGATTCATAGAATGCAAGAAAGATGAGTTTTTGTCACGTATGTGTGTTTGCATGTCTCCTTTTGGAAAGAGAAGAACTCAGTCTTATAGGGTTGATGGCAATTGGGATGGGTTACCGCTGACTGCGAGGAAAATTTCCCTAATGAGAATGATTTTGTGTTTTAGTCAATATTTTGGGTTTTTAAGGATGGTAAAAGATCTTTAAAGCTTATAGGCGAGAGGAGATTGTTTAGGGATGTGTCATAGGTAGTTAGGGGATAAAGATAGGTAGGATAAAAGCTAGCAAAAAGCATAGGGATTTAGATTTAGGATAAAAGCCTCCTTAAAGGAAAGTCCTATTTGGGCATAATGGATAATGGTTAATTACTTAATTAGTCAATATTAATAAATATTAACGACGATGGGATGATAAACGAGCATTTAATTAAATGAAGGGAGATGAATTAAATTAAGGGGTTCTAGTTAGGACCATGGAGAAATATGCACACATGGGCAGACAATGGTATGGATACCAAATTTAGGTGTCTACATTTGCCCCTTTTTGTTGAGTGGTTTGTGCAAGCAGGCTATGAGACAAAAATGAGAAGATACAAAGAGCATGATTAGGGTTGACAAAGGTTGATGATGAGTAAGGCTAATGGGAATTGATGGTACGTTTGAAAAAGGTAGGTGATGAAGGGCGGGTGGGTAAGGAAAAATGGGTAAAACGATAATGAAAGGCAGGATGCCCCATGAAAAATGGATCACAATAACAATAGATACTATGACAGTGACTCCAATATCATGTCGATAGGGGACATAGGGTGGTCTCAATGGAGATGGTGACAATGCTCTATAGGCCAGTGAGTGAGTGAAAAACATTTTACAATGGAGAGAATCCAATGGGAAACCTCTCGAATGGATGTGATCCGGGGTGACCAATGGGTCATAGGAAAACATCAAATCATGTGCAAATAAATGCAAAAATTATGTGAAATCCTTCCTACATGAGGAATTGAGTGAAAAGGGTATGCGTTCACAAAGGACGAGGGTGAAAATAATGGTGCCCCAGAAAAGAGCACGAAAAATGTCCTGGAGGACAAAGTAAAAAAAATGTTTGTGAAATAAAATTCCCCAAGGGTAAATAAGTATGGCTATAAAGGAAAATAGGGAAAGGAATGGTGAAATAAAATGCCCCAATGGGGAAAAATTATGGCCACAAGGGTGGAATTCATGTGCAGATTGGATATAATTGTGAAATAAAAATGCCCAAAGGGCGAAATAGGTATCGCCACAAAGGTGGACTTCGAGAGTAGAAATAGATAGAGTGAATTTTGAATCAAATTCTGAGAGGAAAAACTAATATGGCCACAAACATGGACTTTGAGATGAAGGGGACGGTTCAAAATATTGAACTAAAATGCCCTAAAGGGAGAATATAGATGGCCATAAGAGTAGACTTTGAGAGAATATGTTAGGAGAGGCCATAGAAGGGGAAGTGGAAGCCGAAACAAGGGCTACCAAGGCAATTCGACGGCAACTAGGGTCGATCGGCGATGACACAAGGGGGTCAATGGTGACTAGGTGTCGGTGGCTATATAAGCCCAAAAGTTGACCCATAAAGCTCATTTTCACACATGCAATTGACAATAGAGATCAAAGAAATTAAAGAGAAATTTGAGAAATGGAGACTGTAGGAGCAATGAGGAAATGCTAGAGGGTGCAGAGGATGGTGAGTAACAAAACCCACACTTTTTTTAATTTAATTTTATGCGTTATTTATTTTTTGCATTTTTTATAAAAATTCGATGACGTCAGGGGCGGTTGCCGGTGACCGAGATGGGTCGACATCGACTAGGCCCTAAAGCATGTCGATCAACCCTTAACGCGTCGACCCGACCTGGGTCGCATAGACTAGGGTTAGATTGGATTTTTTATGATTAAAATGGATTTTGGATGTAATTTAATTAATTTTAAATGGATTTTGGATTGTGGATCTGATGTATGTATGTTTATTAGTGATTGTAGGTCAGGGAGACGTAGTACTTGACATACCAAGTGTCATCTCTATATGAGCAAATCCTAGGAGATGTGATAGATGTTGAGTGGGATCATCTGTCCGTAGTGGGATTAGGTGGATTCAGGCATTATCATAGGATCCCATGAGATGTGGCATTGATGATCACATTGGTAGAGAGGTGGGATCGACAGATGAGTACATTCTAGTTTAGGATAGGGGAGATGACTATTGCTCTGGAGGATTTATATCGCATCCTCATATTCTCTATTTAGGGGAAGTAGATAACCCCCATTACAGTTGATATCAGGTTAGCAGTATTGACATAACTATTTGGAGCCGATGTGCCTCATATTATATTTTCTTCAGGGGTGTTCTCATATGAGCTGAGGTAGGAAGCAGGCATACCTTGCAGTCATTTGATTTGTTTTCTTATGATGGTTGTACCTTGTTATGCATTACCACACTCAGGAGGAGTGTGGTTTTCATGTGTGCTGGCTGGTGTGGTTATAAACATAGTCGAGCACCAGACAATATTTTCTTTCAGGACTGCCTATTTAGTTCAGATGTACCAAATTAGATTCCAAACCTCTGTGCATTCACCATCGCCAAGGAGCAATCACCAGTGCCTAGGCACTTCTGTCTAGCACTCGATACCCTTATCTAACATTATTCTCAGGTTTCATATTTCACAATGAGCATTTTTGACCCTGTTTATAGTTTGTTCATCAGTCACACTTGCCCAAATCACTTCATATTCATGAAGTCACACTTGGTGCCCAAAGATCTTCTAAAATATGACTAGTAAATATATATTTGAAAATACTATAAAACTTTAACAAATCAAGTAAATTTTGGATTCCTTGCACCTTGTTATTTATAAGATCTTAAAATAAATGTTTGGTCATTTTATATGTGTTTGGTCAAATTTTGGTTGTTCAACATATTTTACTAAAGGTACAAAAACTATAAAAAAAAGTGGGACACAATTATATGCTTTGACACGGCTAAGTATTCTTATCTCTCCTTCTTTCTTAGGGTTTTACATCATTGCTTTCTTATTTCTCGGATCTTATTGTATATTATCATTTTGTACATCATTAGGAACAATAGTTACTCTACAATATATAGATTTAATTTAATTTAAATTAAATAATTTGGTGAACCTAATTCAAGATCATACAGTTGGATCTTTATTTTTCTTCTTTCATGGCTCCTAAAATTCATCAAATCTCCTTGCATGACTTATTCCAAATGCACCCACCTTGCAAATTTTTTCTCTAAAAAAGCCCTAGACATTATGTATCTCCCTCACAATACACCACCTACTCAAGTTTTCTATCTTTGATTGTCTCTCTAATGACCCTAGTGATCTTGATATCACACCTAATGAATCCATTTACAAGTCAATTCAAGCCTTACATGGGTTATTTCAAGACAAATTTCAAGATATGGAAACCACAATTACATCTCTTAAATCTGAAATCCAACATCTCAAGGAACCCCAAATTAGTGAACCCCATGTCTTACAACTACCCACACCTCTCGAGTTTTATCTCAATGATAAGAAACATGATATTGTTCCTCGGCTCCTCACTCACCACTTGATTAACTTGTCAAATACTCATTATTATGCTCTTTATCGACTTGCCAAATACCAAGGTCTCCCATTTTACAATTATCATAGAATTAATAGACGTAATGAAAATTATTATTATGCTTTAAAACTTATAAAATTAAGCACCTTGAGATTTAGGGTTTTATCTCATTTTTTGTACAACATTCTTCTTCATGCTCATCTTCAATTTCTAAATCTCAATGGGCTCCTAAATATAGTCCTTCCATGTCTCATGAGCATTAATCCCTAATCACTAATGTCGCTTCTCCGGTTAGTCAAGAGTAGTCTATCTAACATATTCAAACTAAGAAACCACCATTAAAAATCCATCTTCCATCCTCTCCTCCTATCAAGTCCTCTCTAGCAGTACCAATTCCAATTCAACAACCCCTAAGAAAGAAGGACCAACAAAATCTAGGTGACCTCTTTAAAATTCCTTCTTTCAACCCAAAATCCAACCTTGGTTCTACTCTTCCTCTTTCCTACCACTATGATGACTCTCTCTATTCTCATGTAACAACTCACACTTTCCCACACTAGCATGGTATCTCTCGTGTTATCACATAGATCTCCATCATTGACACACTTGGGGGCATTTCCCTTCCCCCCCCTTATGGCACTATCAATTGTCTCTAGCATATACTACCACACTTTGTGCTCCGTGCTTCATAACTTTTACACATTCTCACACCCTTTGATACACATATTGTATTGTCATTACCCTATGATGCACTCTAGTTTTGAGGTTCATACTCTATAGTTGAGGGTTTGTTGGTTTGAAAATCTGTCGGGTGGACAGATCTATGGATAGAAAAGCCAACAGTGTGCAGGGCATAGCCCCTCTTTGAGTCAGCAAAGAGAAACTGGTTTATTGCTATTCTACCAGCAGGAATCTTGTGCAAGTCTCACAATATTCTGCCTTTAGGGGTTGGGATCTCATCCCAGTAGAGGTATTTCGATGAAGAACAGAAAGGAATGAAGGAAGGAAAGGAAGGAAGATGGATCTGAAGGGAGAAAAGAAATGAATTCCAAAGTAGAAAGGTCAAAGGGTCTATGTTTTGGGCTGGTAGTAAACAGAGCCAAACCTACTTGCATAGACGAACAAAGCAATACTGATGAATAAATGACAATAAAGCAGAAGTAGATTCAACAGAACAAACATACAGATCTAACATAAGAAAGCTCTGATGTATAACCCAGGTATTCAGCACAAAGTCTAAATATTGTATTAATATTTCCTTCTGTTACAAAAGCTCAAAGTCTTTTCTTCTTACTTCTATTTTTCATCTGAAAAGTATCCACACATAAATACAAGTATTCAAGTATATATAGAAGGAGAGAAGAAAAGAAGGCAAAAACAAACTAACCACCTAATTAAAAAAATATCATACAAGAGATTCCAAAGTCATTTGTTGACTTTTGACAACTTTGTGGATGACATCATCCCATGGTGCAACATGGATGATGTCATCATTTGTGTCAACACACTTTAGATAATTACAAGGAGAAAGTCGGGAAGAAGGAAATTATTCATCATCGTCCCGCGGCTGAAAGGGGGTATCCTGCTTTTGCTACTGCTCAGGTGACAAGATGTGGAACTGGGCACGGTATTCCATGAACTTGCTGATCATGGGTTGAAGTTGATCCTGGGAAGGATCCTTGTGTCGATCACTGATAGCCTCGCAAGTCTCCCACTCATATGTGAGATTTTTAGGGAGTTTGGAATAATCATTTCCTGCCTCTATCAGGTACCCAATGAAGTCACGACAGGCCAGTAGGTTGTTGATGGATTCGGCGTCGAAAGTGACCTCTAGTCCCAGCCCTTGTGAAACGATCTCCTTGAAGATCCGAATAGTTTCCTCTACCTTTCTTACAGTGAAAGAAGGAGTGAGCAAGCCCGGAGACATTCTCAGGACAATTTGTCCCATCTGATGCATTGCATCCAGGGCTTCCTCCTTGATTTTTTCAATCTTCTCCAGGACGAACTCCAGCTGATCAACCCGGTAATCCAGAGTAGAAAGGATTTTGTTGAGGGCTCTGGGGTGTCCAAAGACGCCAAACTTGACTAGATCTTCGACTGAACAGTCGAGCATTTTCTGAAAGGTCTCATGCTGCATCCTGACATGGTCCAGCTCTTCGGAGATGGGTCCTGCTATCACCTGGAGCTCTTTGTTCACCCGATTGATATTCTAATATAATCCGGTGAACTTGGCGATCACTCCCTCACTTTCTTTGAGGATTTGGTTCCTCCATGCGGAAACTGCCATACCCTGCTCGCCGATTTTGGCATATTCATTAATCTTATCTTGGCTCAAAGGCTCAGGAGTTTTGGCGGCAGTTGTAGGAGGTGCACTACCCATCTTCTGCAAGGCATGGAGGAGATGTTTATTTTGCTCCTTTAACAACCTTTTCTCTTCCTTTGCTTCCTGGAGCTTCTTGCAAAGGGCGTCAACTGTAGATAGGGCCTCTCCTTAAAGACTTTCTGAAGATGTCCCCATTGTAACTTGGGTCACTATGTAATCTGTCAAAGATAGATCCTTTTTATCCTTTAAAGGATTGGGGTATGCTATCTCCATTACTCTCTCTCCTGACGCACTCTGAGAGAAGCGGGTTATAGGATTTTACTTCTTGGCCCCCTTTGATGGGATGACGGAGAAGTCCATCGGTGCGATGGGAACTTTCCTCTTTTTTTGGCTCAGGTGCTGAGAGATCCATGCTGGACTTATGGGAGAGGGGCCGGAAATAGAAAAGGGAGCAGCTGCAGTAGTAGAAGGAAAATGCGTGGAGACACTTGGAGGCGGCATCGAGAGGAAGGCCGAGGAAGTGCTCGCGGGAGGAAGAGATACTGCAGGGGAGGTAGACATGGGAATGGAAGGGAGCTGAGAGATGAGGTAAGAAATGGTGGGGGACAGCTCCGCGAGAGAAGAGAAGATGGACGATGAGGAAGGGGAAACAGCAGAAGACAGGGGAGAGGATACGACCAAAGGAATGGTCGCTTGGGTCACTCGAGGAGGGGAAGGAGGAGAGGGAGAAGAGATAGAAGGGACCTCAATAGTTGCAGTAGTGGAAACATCCTGAGTGGATGTGCCCATCAAAACATCTTCAGCCGCTTCTTTCTCTGGAGAAGCCAGAGTTATAACTTGTTCTTGTGCGGCAGAAGGGGGAGTCTCAGGAGACCTTTCTTAGGGAGAGCTGGACTCGCCCTCCTTGTCTTTCCCTTTTCTCTTTGGCAGATGTTTTGGCCTGGAAGGTGTGTTGTTTAATGGAGATGTGGTGAAATCAACTCCGAGGTAGAGGAGGCCATTCATTCTACATCAGTGCTCTGTTCTCCGTAGAGTTTCTTTGACCCTTTCTTCTATTGTCTGAGGCGCTTTGGTTTTGTCAATTACAGCGAAAGGCCAATCATCCCCAACCATGTCAAGTTATACCTGATCAACCTCTTGATCAGCAATTTGATAACCTTTTGGGATGATGGCTATGCCATACTGAATGATTTCAACCAAGGCCAAGCGGGAATGGTCTTTCCTTCTGAGCTCAACCTCATGATACAAGTCAATATAAATATCCTCGATCTGTGGAATGTGGATTGGATCGAGTTTGGCTCTGGGCAGGCAATTCCTTGGGTCTCGCCGGGAAGTTGTGCTTTAGATTGAGTAGCTCCAGCTCAGCAAACATCTCTCGGGATTTGTGGTGAGAAAGACAAGTGTACCTGCCCACTGTGAGAGGGAAAGGAGTTCCACCCTTCTTTCTCTTTAAGCATTTCTCGTGATAGGTTATGAGCTATCTTGACAGCTCCAACAGGATCAGCTTGGGGCCGGCATATCTTGGTAATTTGGTTGGTTCCCCCAAGAAGTTAGCTGCCCTCAGATAAGTGAAGGTGGGGAATTGAGTGAACAAGGTCCCCCATTTCTCTGTTGCTGCAACAATGCTCTTGGTCGTATGACCATGAGTCATGTTTGGCCTCAAAAGGCAGATGATGCCATAGAAGAAGGCATCGTTAATCTTTGTAAACTGGGGGATACTATTTTCTAGCTTTAGCTCTAGATAGTATTCATATATTTTTACCTGGGGCCAAACCCCGCACCGCATTAATGCTAGATAATCTCTTTCTGAGGCCGCAACATAAACTACGTAGGAGTTCATATAGAACCTCCCCGTTATGGTAAGTTGTTGGAGCTGCTCAGATATAGTGCTGCTTATGATCTCCGCCCACTCGAAGCGTTGATCTGGCATATTCTTGTTCATTATCTCCAGGTATCTAAGCATCCATTTATGAAAGTAGTGGGCATCAGGAAGCCCAAATACTCTGCTCAGGAACGTGATGGTATCACTGAGTTCCTCTGAGAAATCGCTACGATGAATGACTTGTGGCCATCTGGTCACCACCTTCTTGTTTTTCAGGTATACCTCATTCATTAATTGCATACACTGATCTTCATTATCCTCCCAAGCCTTGGTGCAATCTTCTTGGCTTACAGCCACAAAGTGCCGGTGGTGAGGAATGCCAAGCATTATTTGGAAGTGCCGGGCAGTGAGGTTGATCACGACCTCGCCTTTCTCATTCTAGACACACCTTGTGTCTTTGTTGTAGCAGCGGGCTACTACCATCATGAACTTGTTATTTACATCACTGACTGGGATCCCCCCAGCAAAATGCAGTCCACAGCCTACCAATTTGTCCATCCAGGGACTTCCTGTGACCCTTCTGGTTCTGGCCCAGAAGTCCTCCATATCGATATGACCAAGTTATGAGTCTCTTATGTCCAGATCACACTCTGCCTGGGATTCGGGCATCCTGACCCTCTGATATTTTTACTTCATTTCTTCTTCTGTAAGCTTGGCTTTGCCCTTAGACTTGGTTGGTCTCTTACTTGATGTTGACATATGTAGTTCTGAACTCAGTTGCTGATCTGCAAGAAGAAGAAGTGAAACCCAACGCAGGAAAGTCATATTAGCTATTTGATCTTCCATTAAAGCGTTGACAGAAGGAAGAGTTAGCAATTTTAAGGCCTCACGGCGCAGGGTGCATGAACACTGCAGGTTGCAGGGTTAAATAGTATGGCACACAGAAAAGGGGTGCTGCAAGGGACAAATCAGCGCTAAAGGGCGCAGGGCGCATGGAAGGTCTGCAGATGACATTTTTTTGTTGTTGCAAGTGGAAGTGCGCCTGCGCCATATATATGCATTTTATAACGGGCGCTGATATTTTTCATGTTACACGGGTACAGGATGCACCAAAGGGCACAAATTTAATGCATGTAACATCATTTTTTCGTGCGCCATAGGGGAACTTGGCACAGCGCATGGAAGGTTTGCATGACATGATGTTGCTGTAATAAGGGATGCGCCTACGCCGTTAACAGTTTTGTACTTGGCGCAAGTAAGGTTGGTGTCGCATGGATGCAGGGTGCACCAATGGCGCAAGTTTTTGCAATGTTACACATGAGTTTGGTGCGACAAGAGGGCACAGGGTTAGAAAGTGTTGCAAGCAAGGAAAGTGAGCTTTGAGGGCGCAACTATTTTTTATGCAGCAGGCATGGTGGATGCGCCGTTGGCGCGACTGTACTTCATGTTGCAAGGGTGGTGACTGCACCAAAGAGGAAAAAGAGCAATCTATCAATTTTTAAGTCTATGTTCTTCCTCTGGAGGGGTTACATGTGTTTAAGCCTCTTCTGCAGGGTTCCTTGGATGATGAACAGGCTAAAACAAAGAGATCCAAGCGATTTTTTCAGAGGCAGAGTCCTCTTTACCAGCAGATCTGGAAAGAGGGATAAGTGCATGGGGGAGGACAGCAAAAACATCAAAGGGAGGTTTCATGGTTTCACAGATCATTCTATCCAACCCCACAAACAAACAGCCAATAACCAAAACATAAAACATGAGAGCAATAAGGACCACTTACCAGGAATATATAATGCGAGAGGCGAAACGAGGTCCACGAATGTGACACGAGGACGACAGGCATGCTGATAGGTGCAGAGGAAAAAGAACAATTACGTGTTTTCTGACTGGTGATAATGACAGGGTGGATGCACCTATATATAGGCAAAGTTGTAATAAATGTGCCAACCACTTTTTGAAGTGGCACATCAAAACCCCTGTTGACACTGGAAATCTTACGCCCTTTGGTGCATCAAAACACATGTTAACACGAAGTTATGTGCGCCCTTGGCGCACCAAAAGTGCTATCAACATGGAAACACGTGCACCCTTTGGCACACCAAAACGCATCGCAACAAAAATATTGTTGACACAAAGGCGCATGCGCCTTGGCGCATGCAAGAAAGGCGCAACATGGTGAGGTGCACCAAAACGCGTGTCGACACTTCAAACCGTGTGCCAAAGGAATTAAAGGGGGCGCATGCTTACCCTATGTTGCATAGACATTAGGTGCGCCCGACCAAAAAAGACCAAAAATGGCTAAGTTCGAAAAACCAGATTTCCCGGGAAAGGGTTTAGCAATGTTTCGAACACAGAGGGGTCCCTGACGAGGGACCAGAACAAAATTTTGGTATGGTTACCCGTAAAATTACCCTTGCTAATTTTATGGGATAACAGGGTTTAATGTTGAAATGAACCTCACATCTATTACACATTCCATGCTCAATGCTTCATAATACATTTTTCTAGAATCTATTTTCACACCACACATTACCCAATGACACACTTTTGTTCTATGGTTCATTCTTGACTGTTGAGGGTCCCTATAAATGAACCTCATCTCATACACATTCATTAGAGGGCATGTTGCTCCTATCACCTTCACACTTTGCATTATATACCATCACACTCATACATTGCATTTGCATATCTTGGTTGCATCTATTCTTGCAAGTTTATTCTATTTACATGTTATAATTTGTTTTCCATCATAGACATATTCTTAGTATGTCATTATCATTTTATGTACATGTGCACACCACTTGATCTTTTGTGGTAAATTTAGATCTCTTACAGGTTTTTACATGTTGCAATGATGTTTGGTACTGTACCTTTTACCAGTCCCACTCAAGCTCCTGGGGGTATCTACTTTCTCTATTCTCACATACTACATAGGTTCTATTGGTACAATTTTCATTACTTCTCATTACGGTTACTTTACCTTTCGCTGATTTATACACGCGTTGACATGCTACTTATCTTTCTAACATGCTAATGTGTGCTTCATGTGTAGAATTTTCCTTTTAGGACTATATGCTACCATGGTTGTCTGATACACTTTGCTTGAAATTGTTTGCTACTTTATGTTATTCTTTGCAGGATTTTCTCTATGTCTTTTACATGCTTATTGTATGCTTTTGGTCATTTCGGCCTTGATTTTCTTGTGACATTGTGAGTGATGTCCCATGTTTGAAACCCAATTTTCATGGTTTATCTTTTCTGCACACTTTCTTCTTACATTATTTTCTATTACATGCTTTTCTTACACTAACACATATGCCTAGCCCACTTTGTTTGCATGTGTCTTAGTTTCTACCATGCACATCCCATACCCATGTAGGTATACACTTCATATCGGCATCAGGTCCTCTCCTTTGAGACGTATTCTCTTACCATCATCACATGCACCCTAAATGAAGGGGGCATACATTGGGTGAAAAAATCACCCCTATAGTAGCTCAGAGCTATAGTATAAAAATACCACAAGTATAAAGTCACAGAATGGCCCATAGTCTAACTTGAGTCCAACACATAGTACATACACCAATGCCTAGACCTAGACACTAGCCCTATCCTCCCCTTGGCACTTATGTCCTAGGGAAAGATACACTAATTTTATCATTTTAGCACATCCTACAGAAGTTCACATAGTGGTTCTATAGTTATAGGCATAGACCTTCAGTTACAGAATGCATTCTATCTCCTTCAATTGGTACAATTCAGAACTAATTCAGAACAATTATAACTAAATCGGGATGTACCATCTGCAGTGAGATTCATGGAAGGAGATTAACACTAGAATTCTCTCCCCAACACTCGTTCTTGGTGTGAGATCACCCATAAAAATTGCACTTAGTGTGAGATCACCCAAAAAACTCGCTCTTGGCATGAGATGGCACAAAACTCGCACTTAGCATGAGATCACCCAAAAAACTCACTCTTCACAACATTTTCAGGACAATTTTTCTAATCTTTTACACTCTTTTCAATCAGGGGCACACTTTCATTTACTAATTTTTTTACATACTTACGCATAATTTATTCTGATTTTTCATATACAGGAAATTGACTACTTCTTTGCTCTTCTTTTGTAGGTTTGTCCTTAATACGTAACAAGAAGCAGATTACAAGAACAAATGTAAGCACAAAAATAGGTACACTGCAACGTATACGATTCACCCCTAAGGTCACTTTCCTTTCCTAGTCTCCACGCTTCACTTTGCATCATTCCACTCTTCATTTGTCCACTCGGCACGTTATTAACCACATGCTCTACATGATCATAAGGCACACATATCTTATCTACTTTATGTTATCAAGTATTCACTAAAAAACATAAAGTGTGGGTAAATGTACACATAAAATCACGCACTTGGGTACATATTTCTAGGTCCTAAAAGTATACTAGCATTTATATGATTCCTAAGCTAGAAAAATAGTGGTTGATAACTATCTTTGGCCTCTTTACTTTGTCTTTTTCTTTCTATTTGTTCTTCCACACCCTACAACCCAGACATAATTTAACTTATTTATCTTTTATGGCCTCAGACACCAACACCCAGCTAGGAAAAAAATGCCCAGGTGCTCATGTCCCTCATGGGCGCCCCTGACCCTTTCTCACCTTGCTCACTCTTTTTAGGTCTCTTTTATCTTTCGGGAATATTTTTCACTTATGGATTGGTACTTTAGGTTTTAATTACGAAACTCAAACACGAAAAATCATATGCATGCATATTTATGTTTTCAAAATGAAGGAACAAGCACTAAGCATTACTATCATCACCTAAACTTGCTTTTCAAAGGCACTAAATCACTCCAAAGGCATCCGTCAAGCATTCACTCAAGGGACAAGGGCTGCAACTTTAGATACACTACATAGGAAGGGGAAGTTCATTCTATTCACACATTTTACTACATTGTTACATTCTAGCTACAACCTGCTATCAAGTGTAACTTGCACAAAGGCATCCTAGGGCATCATTCTTACACACACACACACACACACACACACACACACACACACACACACACACACACACACACACACACACACACAAGAACTACATGGAGTTTGAGATGTAATGCAATGCTCAGTCATAAGTTCACTCTTAGAGTGACTGCTGGTGTCAGTCTGACTCCCTGTTATGCATTTTCCTTTTTAGGTTTGATACGGTTTGTGGGCTTGTGCAGGTGAACTTCTCTTTTGCAGGTTATAGGTAGCTTCAGTGATCATAGTGCGAACATAAGGCGATCAATAGGGAATAATAGTGAAGACCTTGCCACATAACAAAAATCATATTCCAAACGTCTACGCAGTCACCAACACCCAGGAGTAGTCACTAGTACTCAGGTGCCTTTGTGCAACATAGGGCACCCCTGTCTGACATTATTCTCAGGTTCTAGATTTCACAGTGAGCATTTACAACCTTTTTTATAGTTTGTTCATCAGTTTCACCTATCTAGACCACTTCTTGTTCATTCAAAAATTAGCTAAGTCTTCTTATCTCTCCCTTTTTATTAGGTTTTTACACCATTGCTTGCTTATTTCTTGGATCTTATTGTATATTATCATTCTATACATCATTAGGAACAATAGTTACTTTGTAATATATAGATTTAATTCAAATTAAATATAATCACTTTCATGTGGCGTTTTTTATTTTAATTTATTAGTGGGTTTTTAGAAAACAGTTTGAGATGGCATTTCGTCGAATAGTTTACATGCTTCCACATTTTGCAGAGACGATATCTTTCTTGTGACATTTTTATTTTTATTTTAAATGGGTTTTTAGAAGACAGTTTGAGATTGCATTTTGTCAAATAGTTCAAATGTTTCCACATTTTGCAGACATTGACATATTTCCCATGACATTTTTTGGGAGTTTTTAAAAGACATCTTGAGATGACACTAAAACAAGAAGCAACAACAAAAAATAATCCTCTTCCACAATATTTAGGAATTGTCATGCTAGATCTTGAGGAGAAATGCCTTGTGTCGATATACCAATTGGAAAGAGGCAGAGAGGATTATGTCAAAGCTTATGGATGCTAGCTAATTAGAATATATTTGCAAATCATTCAAATAAGAGAAATCCTAAAGCGTGAAAGAGCATTCAAACATGGTATGGGTAGACTTAAAGGAAGCATATAAGCTACAGATATTTTGTATCTAACATATCTCATTCTTGTAACCAGATGGAAAGGGAATTTTTGTGTGAGATTTCTATGTGCAAGAATTTGTTCTTCAACAAAAGCAATTCTAAGATTAAAAAATTGATAGATCCACACAGGAAAAATAATATCTAAGCTTGTTTTGGAAAAAAATAGATTTATATGGTAAATATATAATCTAAGAAAATAATTCCAAAAACTATTATTGATTGAAAACAAACAAAACAATATTTCCATCACACATTTCACATATAATTACTAATTTTTACAATAAATTATACAAATACTGAACCAACCAATTTTCAACAAAAACAACTCCAAACAATCTTTTTCTTGTAATCCACGAAGTGCAACGTAAGAATTAATAAACACGACTACATAGGAAGCATATTTGAGACACAAACATATTTTCATCGCTATGACCAAAACTAAATTTGACTTGTTATTTACTCTTAAATTTTCATACCTCTTCTATGTTGCGAAAGGAAAAACAAATAGACAAACTAAATAAACAGTAAATATAGCTCTGCACGCATAAAAGTTAAAACGGGAAGTATACTATCCTAAGTGCCTATGTGTAAAATATATGCTTTTTCTATAGGACATTATAGCCAACAATTTAAGATGTGACTTTTTCTTGTTATTTATTTTTACCATGCATCCTGAAATTAAAATAGTTTGTTTATTTGATGGTAAATATAAGTGATGATATCTTCTTTTACAGTACAAGTTTTGTTAATCCACCAAAAGATTTGTGATTTGTGGTTTTTCCAATTATTCTCGGTACTAGGTTGTAGATCAAAATATTGGCACCTGGGTCTTTCTACCTCCAGCACTGACAAATACATCCACAAAATGTGGGAATGAAATACTTGTATGTCTCACACCTATTCCAAGGCTTAGATTAGTCATGCCCAAATAATATCTACTATATGTGCTCCACTTTATCATCTCTATCGCACTCCCATTATTTACATGCATGCAATTTGCATATAAAGGGGCCAAATTTAAAAAATAAAAAATAAAAAATCTAATAGGCTCTAAATTCAGAACCCAACATTAATGTTGACTTCTTCTAGCACTTTATAACTCCCCTTTTTCAGTTTTTAGCTCAAGTAATTGTAAGAAAACATATAATACACGAACAATCAACAATGATCGAGCCCCTCCAGTGGTTGGTCATATGAGCACCAAGTAGATTTTATCTGTTGATCAAAAATTTTAGAATAACTTTGATAGGTTGGTCTGTGTTTGTATTTTTTTAATTTTTGATAGGTGACAAATTTGGAAGTATATTTTAACATATATTAAGAAGGTCTCATCAAAATATTTTCCATATCAAAGAGAAAGCAAAGAGAGAATTGTTTTGTGGTGGTGCTAGATATGATGAAATAACTATTGAATAACATGAGTCAACTTAACCAAAAAAAAAAAAAAAAACAACTATCAAATTTATGAATAACGTTGTATTGTATTTATTTTAATGCATAGGGACGGGTTGCTCAATCAGTGCCATTAACATGTCCATTAGTTCTAAGGCGACTTACACAAAAAAAAGAACTGTTTTTTTTTTTTTTTAAGTTTATAATAGAAAATATGAGGGAAATGAGCTTTAATATAATTTTATTTTATATTTTACTATGTTTGGTTTTCGATTGGGTGTAAGTACTGTGTGGCGTTCAATGACACCATTATCATCACCACTGCCAACACTGCAGCGAATATGATTTTGTTTGCTCCTTCCAGTTCTGTAAACTCCAAATGTTGCGTAAGGTAGATTCGATGTAGGCAATTGGCAGGAGTGAAATAGACATAAAATGATACTATGTGGTTGATAGGGATGGACTGTGTGTTGTTAAAATTTCAATGGCATGGCAGGGACATGTCGGCAGCACCCCTACCTGACGGGGATGCTTCTGTCGTATAGCTCGTCTGTTTTGGGGACCTCATATTCCGAGTCCCCACCCAACAATATTTATAAAGCTAATGCCGGCCCTGCACAGCCGCCAGAAAATCACACATCTCCCTAATAACATAAGTTCTCTTGTTTTTCGTGGAATCTGTCTTGTTTGTTTCTTCAAATAACTTGTTTAGGCTGTCCACTTTCAGATTGCTTTTGTACTGGATATGAATATAATCATAAGTTGTGTATTTCATGATGAAGTGCAATTCCATCTCCACCATCTCCTTGCTACAAAAAAAGACAGGTTTTCTTCTCCTAATCCTCCTTAGGAATAGTCCATCTACCGGTCTCACACCAAAGATAATGTGATCCAGTCCTCAGCTGCACAACTAACAATATCATTGCTTTCCTCTTGATGGTCGCACCTAGATATGCTTTTTCATCATGTTCCCAAAAGGAATTAAATTCTTTAATGTAATGAGGTTTCTTTCGGCCAATCTGCCATGTCCACATGGCAGTCCTAAATTTTTCTATCACAAAAGATTTTATTTCCTCATTGGTGTTAGGACACTCTTGCAAGTTGATGCCCCATTTTCTCATCCACTTGTTGTTCTGCGTCATACAAGTTTTCTTTCTGCGTCCTAATTTATCCTCCACAACCGTTTTGGGTTAGCGATGGTGCTTTCAATCTTTATCACATAGCTTAGCATCTGAGTTATTGCTGATTCTTCCATCAGAAACATCCCTACATCAACCAATAAAATCTCATATGGTACCGTTGTTTTGATTTTGAGGGTGCTTGTGATTAGATGCTTTTGCATTCTTTCCAACTACCTCCAATCATGATTAGACATCCTACTTCCCCAAACCTCACAACCATATAAGGCAACCGGCGTAATCAACAAGCCAAAGAGAGTTTTCTTGGTTTTCCAATCCTACAGCTCAATTTCCCTGCCCCTGTTTTGAAGTAAGTAAAATGCTTTCCAACCTCTATGTATCATTTTCGCTCTACACGTCTCCCAACTGAGTTTTTTGTGAAAATAAATCCCAAGGTATTTGTACTCTTTCACTTTAATTATGTCGAATGTGTTCTTCCAAATTATAGTAAGGGGTTGAGGGTTGCAAATTTTGACATTGACATGACAAGGCATATCAACACCACATCAAATGGTCAGTGTTTGATAAATCAAATGCTTATACCTTGTTACAAACACATTTCTCCAATTATTTCCATGGAAGTGTAATCCGCGTTGTAAGCTTGTTTTCTATCTCCTTTTCTTATTGATACAATGCCACATGCCACATGCCCTTCACAAGTGTCCATGTCCCACTGCTGATGTCATTAAACTCACTAGTGTTTTTGCGCATCATTTTAATTCTAGTAATATTATATCAATCTTGTCAATGTGTTGGTGGTCATGTAATCTTTGCGAAAGTTATTATTGCTCGAGATGTAATGCCTTATGTTCAAGTTTTCTAAAAAGCATATTTTTTTGTTGTTGATTTATTTTTAAATGGGTAGTAAATAACGTATTATTTGTCAACATTTATATTGTTTATCAAAATTTGTATTGTTTAGTAAAACTTCCAAATGCAATGCTTAATGATGGTGAGAATACAACTTACTCCATCCGTTTGGGCTTGTGTTTACATTTGGTCATGAGCTTCTTAGTTTTAGGTAGACATTTGACATATTGAACTTCTACTTGTAGACCTCTTGGATGTTAACAAGCTCAACTTCGCATCCTCTAGATTTAACCTCACTTTCTACTAGATCATTTCGTTGAGACATTTTTCCAAATAGTTTGCATGTCACTCTCGTGGATCCGATTGATATATTGATTGTTGAGTCCATACATGCATGAATGAGCAATTTGATATTCACTAATGAATTGAATGCAAATAACTAGTGCACTTGGTGCCTTATTTTGAGGATCACCTACCTTGAATACCTTTTATTTATTGTGGGTCACCTTTTACCCTTGGGTGGTCAAGCTGTTGTGTCATTTTTGTTGTCTGCCTCATCCACAACATCCCATCAATTTGTCTAAGGTCCTCAAATTATCTTAAAAGATGGCATCTTTGTTTCATGTTCTTCCCCTCATAAGGGTGCCACTCAATGTTAAATTAATGCATGTAACACGGGGACGCAATTATGAGTTCGACATAAGAGAATATAACGAACCCCTCATCAAAAATTTTCAATGTCGAATGCAACAAGTTAACCCACTTAACCCACTTGGAAAAGATACATTAAGAAATGTGAATATATTCTCTACTGGGAGGGGACAATATGTTGTGCTCGGTGATGTGCATTGTGGCAGGCCATGTGGTGGAAGGTATAGAAATTGTGAACGTCAAACTCAACAAGTTAACCCGCCTGACCCACCTGCAAAATGTACAGTAAGAAATATGAATATATTCTCTCCTAGGAGGGGACAATAAATTGTCCTAAGTGATGTACATCGTGGCATGCCAGGTGGTAGGAAGGTATAAATACTATGTGCTATTGCGGGCATGTGGTATGGAAATGTTCTACACCACCTCACTCATAGGCTTCACACATGGTTAAGAAAAACATGTGTTAACTCGTCAACATTAAAAAAATAACATATCATACAACATTTTTTTGTAGCTAAGTTGCATCCTAAACCCAGCCAAGGCTTTGGCATGATTATATTATACACCTGATTAAGAAATTTTAGGCCATACTAAAGTACATGCAATTTGCTTTGTATCTAGGTTTCATGTATGTGAAACAAGGTTTTTAGCTTGTTGGTCAACATGAACAAATATCTCCTCCATAACATGATTTTTCAATATCATGTGTGGAACCAATCATGCTTGACAACTTGCCTTGCACGGATGTTGGTCTGCTATGTCGAGAAAAAACCCTCTACTCATGACATCTTTGGCAAACCTGTGTTCGTACGTACAAACCATGCGCTCTTCAACCTAAACTTTGGCAACATTGTCGAGGGTGGCATCGAGGTCCACTTAGACAAAACATTTCCACTATCTTACCCATCTACAACATTATGTGGATCTTTCTAAGGCCCCCCAATTGTTGTGTGAGGTGACATCTTCACTTCATAGTTGTTCCCCTTATAAGGGTGCCACTTAATGTTATACTTTGTTTTGCATTGTTGTTAATACTAGGGAAGAATATATATATATATATATATATATATATATATATATATATATATATATATTATGCTTCTTTAAAACATCGGGGTGGTGAAAATGTGCACATGTTTTTCTTTCTAGATCTTTGAGTAATGTTGAAGATTCAATTTTGTAAATATAACTCTACATTTCCACGAGCAATGTTTTAGATTGGTTATGTGAAAACATTTCTCGTGTGTCATAAGTTAATGTGTCTTGCATTTCTATGTATCCAACCTACATTTTACTAATAATAATGAATTTTTTTTGTAGCTATTAAATATGTGACAAAATTTATTCTTGATATGTTATGTTTTAATGTTTTGATTTTTTTTTTCCTATTTTCATTATGTTTATACAAATTTTCTTAATCGACTCAATACTTATTCTAATTGCTAATCCCAAAAAGTTATAAAGCTAGGTTAGAGGTTATTAAGAGATATTTAATACTCAACAAAAATTGCATTAAATAGGACAATCATTTTGTTACAATCTAGACAAAAAAAATTCCTTGTTTATAAAATTTTCTTACAATATTGGTTGACCGCCATCTCTTCATCTTGGTGTGACATTTGTAACCTCTATGAAACCCAAGTCCTCTTGTAAATCCTTCTTCTTCCATTACTAACATGTTTGAATTGTTCGATTTGGTTTTCCATTGTGGCTTTACACACGTGTTTCGCTTATTATCCCACCATTGCATTTCAAGAGAGTCTTATGATCTAACTTAATGAGATTGAACATTTGAATGTTAGGTCATACATTAACCACTCAATAAATGCAATGTCTTCCTACATGGTAATAATCATCAAGAACCTCCACAAACCTTGAGTATTTAAGACATTTTTAGGGATCATAGTTAATGGAATTGGGAGATCTTCAAGTTTGATTTTGGACACAAAAGTGATAGGGTAAGTGGATTTACATCCACATGTGGACCCTACACCTAACCCGAGAATACTTGGAAGTTGAGTTCTTGAAAAATAAGTGAGGCTTTACACTTTTCCAATATAAATAAAAAACCTAACCATTACACCACCATTGATAATTGTATTCCAAATTGAAACAAAAAATATAAACATTTACAAGTTACAACGATATTATTAGATTTAATGACACTTATCCATCCACATACACCCACAAACATGAACAAACACAACATAACACCGTACATAGAGATGCAACTCTATCCACCACAAAGTGTTGCATCCACTTGATGCTTCAGCGTGCAAAATTGACCCATCAAAAACTATCAAGTGCTACACCTGGCTTTACTTTGCCGGGATTCGCGAATACAGTAATAATTGGTAGTGGGTCCCTCGACTGTCGCATCAATAATAATAGATTAAAAGCGAAAGTGCATTTCTGGCTTAGATTCGCGATGACATTATTTTTATTTTGGTGGAGTTACGACAAAGCCTTCCTAAAACCACTCGTAAAACCAGTGGTAATACCAAACCTGTCGCAAATCACCATCTAAACTAATGGTGGGATCTCATCGTGAGAAAATGATGGCAACCAGCTGTGGTGTTGACAATGAAATAGAAGGCGGCGCCGGCTGTAATTGGTCAAGTACACAACCGTCCTTTCCATACAAATTGATTAGCAAAATAACATGTGTTGTGCTTTTTATGCGGACTAAGTGTTGGAGTAATTTAATCAAATGATGTATTTAAGAGGGATTTTTATTGTGTGTAATTTTAGTCATTAAATAAATAAATTATTATTCCAAAATCTATTTTAATATAGAAATATAGTAAACATTTGTTGATAAAGGAAAATAATTATAATTATTAAAAAAAATATATTGATATTATTATAATTTTTGTGATACAGAATTGAGACATTAATATAAATTATCATTAAAAAAGTATTGAATATATATCATCTTTAACAAATAACAAAGTTAACATACCAGTCATATAAAATGTTGTTGAATATACACTTGATAGTAATATTTTCTTTGAGTGGATTTGGACTATCAATAATTTCCTTATACATATAAATGTACGCAAACCCAATATTTATGATCATTTGCCACTACATTATCAAATTGTAATAAAAGAGATTTACAATTTGTAAGCTAAAAAAGCCAAAAAAAAGCCTTTTTTTTTTTTATTGAGCACCTCTAAGGGCGACACAATTGGGCACTAGATTACATAGTTTAATGGCATCTATGCCTAAGTTCCAAAGGGAACATATAGATTCAACAATACAAAGTAACCCATATTACATAGATGAACCTCATATTTATAAGAAAATAAGCAATAGTCGAATTAGGTTGGGTGACGTTTCATATTCCCCTTGTTAATAATTATAAAATAAAATAAAAGGAGTTCACCTTTTAACTTATCTTTCCAAAAACAAAGGTCACTTAAGTTAGATTCGATTTCTTCGAAGTAGCTTAAAATCATAACATGCACTTGTGTGCTACTTCGTTATCATTCGCACTTGTTTTTCTTGTTTTGAATTCCTTGAACCAGTCAACAATAGCCATGATCATCTTCTCGTTAGCAATGAATGTTTTCAAGAACCTGAAAATTCATATGTCACAAGTATTTTAGAATAAAAATATATTTCCCTTAGTATACATTGTCATGAGTATAGGGCATAACTTGTAAGTGGTAGTGGGTCCATTGAATCGCTTGTTTGTTGGCATTATGAACATAAAAAAGGGTCAAAGCATGATATTGTGTCCCACTTGGTGGGGAAAAATGCAACCAAAAGTAGATGGGAACACAAAAATTAGAGTGGTTCGATTAAACCCCCTTTCACTCGAACTACCTTCGCTCAAACTGTGACATGGTCATCCATGAGGGTTTACTCAAACCCCCTTCGCCTAAACCTATTATTTATATATTAGTGGTGGTGCCAAAGCCTCCACTTTCTCCCCACCAATAGGTTTACCTAAACTCTCCTTTTCTCAAACCCACTTCAAACTACACTAAAGAGGTATTTAAAAAAAATTGAAAGTGGGGAGGTTTTCCAGAAAAAATCATATTACTATAAAAAATGTGAAATGATAGAAATATGGGTGTGTAACAATACATTCTAAATATATTTTCAATTTTTTTTATAGTTATGACTGTATCATCTTCTTACAATACGTCCATTAATTTGCACATGAACGAACTGAAATTGAAATTCGTAAGTTCTTGAATCCATACATAAAAAACCCACAACCACAGGTCAATTTAAAATTCATTGTGAAAACATACTTAATGACCTGAAAAATATATAATTGAGTTTAAAAACCTTCTATCCTTTCGAGCATGCGACAATGTAAAAGTTAATGAATGAGCTCCATCAATTGTGACATGAGATTTTAGGTACAAGGATGTTGTGACTAGACCTCTAGATAATGAAGTTTTTAGGATTTCATGTTGGATGATCTATACAGGAAAATCCAAAAACAATGGGTTATTATATTTATAAATGTACATGTCATTTTTGTGCACCATTAATTTATCCTAGATTTATGGCCTCAAAAGGCTAATTTCCTAGCAATGACCAATTACCTCTTTATTTAATTATGATGAAGTTCACCTCAAACAGAAGGTGAACTATTTAGATGTCCATGTTTATATCGAGTAGGGACATGAGAGGATTAGTAATAGGGTTGCATATCGACGTTCAATCTCCTCTAGTTCTTGATGTGAGGCATCTTATGGAGAGACAACATCCTTTACTTGGTGGGTTTCAAGATAATGTTGCACCTTTGAAATAAAGTGCCCATAAGGGGGTGATAGACGGTCTTTCCTGAGCATTTCTTGTAAGAATCAATTTACATTGTGAGATTGTGTTGGGAAATTTCTATAGAGGTGGGATACTCATGACCCTGTTAATAGTAGTAGTCATATGGGCAATGAATTACGCTTGTGCACATTTGATATTACCCACTAAGGTGGATGCAATTGGTAATGCTACGTATTTACATCAACCAACACACATTAGGTTGTTGACATGTTGCAGTTATATGAGATGGTTTTAGAGGACCAAATATTACATTGTCAAGTGTGTTTGATTATTTGGAGTATAAGAGTGCTCAATGCAACACTTCATCTATTATGGCTCAAGGGTGAGTATCACAAAACCTATAGTAGGACTACTTGTTGTTAGTTTTGTGTTTGCACCATTTTTAAGATTAACTTAAGATTGTTATGGAATGTCAAAAAAATAAATAGGAATGTAAGGTTCAATACTAGAAGTTGTTATGGGTAAGTGCACCAAGATGGTGGACAAAAAAGGGGTCATAAGTGGACGTCATATTGCAAAAAACAACAAAATCTCAACTTGTAGGGATTATTAGCAATACACGCACTCAAAATTAGAAAAATTATATAAATATGAATCATAGTATCTGGAATCTAGTTTCTAAAATACTAATTTGTTAAAAAAAGGACAAGTTTAGCTATATTAAACACTTAAAATTATATGACTTGGTTTTTGTTTTTGAAAAAACCTATAAGATTGTAGTTCGTTTGCCCGCGATTTGGATGACCAAATCTTGTTATTTTTTTTCCTTTAGTGAAAAGTTAGATGTAGTTGTCTATCTTGGGATGGATTTTATTTTGTATTTTTTCGAGCAATTTTTTTTAATGATTTTTTTCCATGAAAGTGGTCTAAAAAGATTTAGAAAATGGAGCGCTTTCCGTTTGCCTGCCATAACTATATCAAAAAAATATCAAAATCAAATATATATTTTTTAACGTGTATAGAATTTCTCCACACTTGGGATGGTATAAGTTTTATCACATTTTGATAAGCGAAACAAAAGTTGCAGTCTTAAACGTAGTAATGAATATTCACGGGAAAAAAATGTCTTAAAGACCTATTGTTAGTAAAAAATTATAAAATGATATTTATCTTATTCTATTCACTTTAAAATCAATATTTCTATAAAGCTAATAGTCTCCCCTACGTGATGGCACCATTTTTTTGAAATGTTTTCAATTTTTTAGCATGGTTCAAGTCTGTGGAAGAGCAAATTTGAAGTTTTTTGACTCTTTACACTTGATAATGACCTTCCATAGCTTTGGTTAGGGCAAAGCAAATATTTCTTAGCCTTAGGGTCGTATTTGATAATACAGATAGAACCGCGATCGCACTTTACAAACTACGATCACGCTTTATAAACCGCGAGCGCAGTTTATAAAGCGTGATCGCAGTTTATAAATCATATTTATACACATCCCAATGTTCTAATTACCATGTGATTTTTACTTTTTGACTTTACCGTACGAATTACTGTGAAATTCTGTCATTTTCTACACATTTTTCTTATCACCGGAAGTAAAACATCTTAGGAGATAAGAAATGAAGTCAAAAAAGGAATTCATTAAGTAAAAAAAAACCAAAGGAATTAGAGGCAAATAGATTTCAAAATGCTGAGTGAATCTGGAATCTTCATGAATCAAGAAGAGGTTCATCTTCAACCCCTACTATTGTAAACAATGAGGAACCAGGTAATGTTTCTACTGTCAATGTTGAAGTTGAATTAAATACTCGTGATGAAGATGTTTTTACTATCAATGTTGAAGAAGAATTAAATACTCGTGATGTAGCAAATGTTGAAATTAAAGGAGACAATGAAAATGTGAATAAAGAAATTCAGGTTGAAACTATAGATAGGAAAATTTTGACAAAAACACCTCCTAGGATTTTCTATAAGAAACCTAATTATTTTATTGAAATTGATGAAAACATTTTGAAACCAATGTGTGACAAACTTTCTGAATGACAAATCAGAAGAAAAGCCACTGAAATTTGGGATAATCATTTTGAAATTTTAAATGATTCCCAAAGATGTCAGTTGTTGGTTAGTTTGATGAAATTGAATAAAATGAGACCTACATTAAACACCTTAAGATCGACAACATCTAATATACATGGTCAAACCTCTACAATTGTTGAAAACCTTCATGGTGCATATCACATTGTTGGTGTCAAGACACACACTAGGGATAGTAATACTGTGCAGCATGTACTTGCTACTAGTGTTGTAAGTGAATCAATAAAAAAACAACGTTTGATTACGCAAACAAGTCAAATGTTACAAGTTAATCGAAAAACTCTAATGAAAGCAATTGAAAGACGTAATATCTTTCAATCACTCAATAACACCGATTTTTGGGCATTTTCTACTAGAGCACCGCATAAAGACAAATATAATACTGATGCTATAAGAGAAGTTGTTATTCAATTTTGGCATGATAACACTAGAGTTTCACCTAATATAAGAGATGTTGTAAAACGGAGAGTTGGTTCTACTAATCGCGAACCACATCCAAAGCATTTCTTAGATATGACTCAAACTCAATTTTTTCGTAAGTTTGAACAAGAGCATCTAGAAATTAAAATTAGTTAACGTTTTTTTGAAATGTTAAAACCATTCTATGTGAAAATCAACCACGCTCGCACCACTTGTTGTTGTAGGGAACATGTTGAATTTGCTATGCATTATGCTAAATTTTTATGTATTTGTTCTATTTTGCATTATGAAACTATGTTATCAAAATATGGTGTTCATGTTCAACCAATATCTTCCAGGGATTTCATTCCTACGATATTTTGCGAAAAAGAAATTGGACAATTTTTTTATAGTCAAGATTGTTTAGATGGAAGTTGTGGTACATGTGGCGGATTACCTAAATTAGAAAGTTACATTCATGAGCAAATTGAAGGTGCAATAGGCAATAATTTAGTTGATTTTGATAAATATAAATCAGTTGCATACCAGTTGAAAGATGGAAAAGAGTTTAAACAGTGTGAGCTAGTTACAGAACATATGCCTGTTTTTCAATTTATGAGAAAATTTAAGGATGAAATTGTTTATTAGTATGCTAGGCATACACACAGAGCTTGATGGTTGGATGAACAATTCAAGATATGCAAACACACATTTCCTATTGGTACTATTGTTTCAGTGGTCAATTTTGCAGAGAATTACACATTGCAACCACAAATGAAGGTTCAATCACAATATTACAACTCAGTAAAAGTTTCCATTTTTGTTCATATAGCATTTATACTTTCTCCTAACAGTACAAAGAATGATCAATTTTTTTTATGAGAGTACCAATTTTATATCAGTGATGATCGTACTCATTTTAATGAATTTGTGGAAGGGTGTTTCCAGTTATTTTATGGAAACTTGTCTGATAGGGACATCCACTTCAAACAACATTATATATGGTCAGATAATTACACATCTCAGTCTAAGAATGCATGAATGTTTTATTGGATGAGCACGATGCATGTCAAGATGGGTGTCAAACATATTTGGAGTTTTCACTGAGGTTGGACATGGAAAAGGAGAGCATGATGGTGTAGGGGCATGTGTGAAAAGAGGTCTTACAAGAAAAGAGTTGAAGTACAAAGATGGTGCTAAATTGAAAGATGTAAAAAGCATAGTGGAATGGTGTATTGACAACATGGCCCGAGGTTCTTAAGAAATTTCCATGGGTCACAGATATTTTTGGTTGATAGAGGAACAAAAAATTGCTAACTACGAGGATTGTATGACACTCACTGAGTCCAATGATATGAATTTTGTAGCTCAGATGATACCTCATGGGCCAAATGGACAAGAAAGTTAACATGCTTTTGTGCATCTTGTATTGAATTTGTCACTGTTGAGTGTGATTCACAAGAATGGGTGGATGGATGGATTTGTAGGTGTCTAACTCCGCTTCCTAGTTATCAACCTCCACAAGGATTATGAATTGTTTTTGCAGATGAAGTTGCAACATCCAAGGACTTTGAGTAAATTTCAATTTTGGTGCGCCAAGGTATTTATGGTTATTTACAATTTTTGTATTGAGTTATGTCCATTGAAATTTTAATATGTACAGTTTAAATTTGAGTTGAAACCTTTTTTTAGGACATGTGTTTGCAGTTATTGTGACAGAAGACAATGAAGAAGGAACAAACTATTTCTTATGTCATTACATCGAGGAAAGAAAGAAGTTGACTTCTCCTGTTATAAATGGTGAAGATATTGAGTACCCTATAGGGTCATTGGTAGTTACTGGAACTTGGCTTTGACGGTATCCATTAAAAAACTCTTTTGTCTGGATGTTTGAAGACTTTGAGACACACATGAAAATACTCTTATATTCACATCTAGTTCTAGTGACAAATATTCAGCTGCATAGATATTAAGGAAGGCCTAATAACAAGATTCTTTGGAAGGTTCAAGAGTCAGATCATGAAGCAATCTTGTCCGCTGTTCAGAGTAGATCCGATCTTGATGGTTCATTGGAATGAATTTACAATGCTCATGTCTAGTATATATAATTTCTTTGGTATATATAAATTTATTAGTTAGATAAATTTAAGTTCATATATTTTATTAAATTTGTGTATTTTGTATATACCTAGTAGGGTTTTGATTTGAAACTTAAATTTCTTTGACTAACAATTTTATATGCAGGTTAGTGGTGCCAGAAAAGATTTCACCTTCACGTGGTTGGCACTGTTAGTAGAGAATTATAAATTCTCAAAGCCAAGAGAAGATTTCATTATTTTACAAGAAAAGAGAAGCAATTAACAATTATTTATGTACCTGTGGAGGGGGTTATTGGCTTTGGAGGAGGTAGCCCAGAAGGACCTAGAGCTTAGAGAACCGAAACGATGCCTCCTCAACTGTTTACAAGACCATCCCTACGCGTGTGCACAGTCAGTTTGGTGCCACAACCCACTGTTTACAAAATATACCATTTGACAGCCTTACACTATCTCAAACTACATTATTAGGTGCGTTTACAAACAATAGGGCAGCGAGAGCATCGATTGGTGAAGGAAAAAACCAAGACATGCTATTATAGAGGGTCCCTACACCAAGGTGTAGGATTAGACGAGACGTCTCTAGGTGCCACGGAGTCTACGTAGCCACATGTCAAAGTTGAACAATTTTTTGGTCTCAGGGCTCTTAAGGGACTATGCCCGAACGAGGTAGCCCGGAAGCAACAAAGTTGTTGCGCTTCAAAACGATGCCTCCTCTAGTGTTCACTTGGCCACCTGAACATGTTGACCTAGTCGGTTCAGTGCCATGACCCACCGTTTGTGAAATATATTGTTTGACAACCTTACACTATCTTAAACTACACTATTCGGTGCATTTGCAAACAATAAAGCAGCGAGAGCACCGATTGGAGAAGGAAAAAACCAAGATAGAATATTGTAGAGGGTCCCTATGTTGAGGTTTAGGATCAGACGAGACATCTCTAGGTGCCACAGAGTCTGTGTAGACACCCATTGAAGTTGAACGATTTTTTTGTCTCAGGGCTCTTAAGGGACTACACCCAAACGAGGTACCCCGGAAGCAAAAATGTTGTCATGCACTGAAACTTTGTATCCTCTAACATTCACCTGGCCACTAGGATGTGTATTTACAGTCGGTTCGGTGCCATGACCCACTGTTTACAAAATATATCGTTTAACAACCTTACACTGTCTCAAACTACACTATTCGGTATGTTTGCAAACAATAGGGCAGCGAGAGCACCGATTGGAGAAGGAAAAAACTGATACAATCTATTATAGAGGGTCTCAAATCTTAGGTTTAGGATTAGATGAGACATCTCTAGGTGCCACGGAGTCTGCGTAGCCACCCGTCGAAGTTGAACGATTTTTTGGTCTCAGGGCTCTTAAGGGACTATGCATGAACGAGGTAGCCCAAAAGCAACGACGTTGTCGCACACCAAAATGACACCTCTTCTAGCATTCACCTAGCCACCTAGACATGTTCGTGTAGTTGGTTTGGTGCCATGACCAACCGTTTACAAAATATACCATTTGACAGCCTTACATTATCTCAAACTACACTATTCTGCGCGTTTGCAAACAATAGGGCAGCAAGAGCACCGATTGGAGAAGGAAAAAACTGAGATAGGCTATTATAGAGGGTCCCTACAATGAGGTGTAGGATTAAACGATATTTCCTTAGGTGCCATGGAATGCGCGTAGCCACCCGTCGAAGTTGAATGATTTTTTAGTCTCCGGGCTATTAAGGGACTATGCCCAAACGAGGTAGCCCAGAAATAAAAACGTTGTCACGCACTGAAATAAAACCTCCTCTAGAATACACCTAACCACCTGGATGTTTCTGTGTAGTTGGTTTGGCGCCACGATCCACCGTTTACAAAATATACCGTTTGACAACCTTACACTATCTCAAACTACACTATTCGACGCGTTTGCAAACAATAGGGCAACAAGAGCACCAATTGGAGAAAGAAAAAACCAAGACATGCTATTATAGAGGGTCCCTACGCAAAGGTGTAGGATCAAACGAGATGTCCTTAGGTGCCACGGAGTGCGCGTAGTCACCCGTCGAAGTTGAATGATTTTTTGGTCCCAAGGCTCTTAAGGGAGTACACCCAAACGAGGTAGTCCGAAAGCAATGACGTTGTCATGCACCAAAACAATTCCTCCTCTAGTATTCACCTGGCCACCTAGACGTGCCCGCACAGTCAATTCAGTGCCATGACCCATTGTTTACAAAATATACCATTTGATAGCCTTACACTGGCTCAAACAACACTATTTGGTGCGTTTGCAAAGAATAGGGCAACGAGAGCACTGATTGGAGAAGGAAATAACTGAGAAAAACTATTGTAGAGGGTCCCTATGCTGAGGTGTAGGATCAAATGAGACGTCCTTAGGTGTCACGAAGTCTACGTAGTCACATGTCGAAGTTGAACGATTTTTTGGTCTCATGGCTCTTAAGGGACTACGCCCGAACGAGGTAGCTTGGAAGCAATGACATTGTCACACATCAAAACAACACCTCCTCTAGCGTTCACCTAGCCACCCAAATGTGTCTACATAGTTATTTTGGTGCCATGACCCATCGTTTACAAAATATACCGTTTGACAACCTTACACTGGCTCAAACACTATTCGACGCATTTACAAACAATAGGGCAACGAGAACACTGATTGGAGAAGGAAAAAACTGAGACAGGCTATTGTAGAGGGTCCTTATGCTGAGGTGTAGGATCAAACAAGACATCCTTAGGTGTAATGGAGTGCACATAGTCACCTGTTGATGTTGAACGATTTTTTGGTCTCATGGCTCTTAAGGGACTACGCCTGAACGAGGTAACTCGGAAGCAATGACGTTGTCACACACCAAAATGATGCCTCCTCTAGCATTCACCTAGCCACCCAAACATTTCTGCACAGTCAGTTTGGTGCCATGACCCACCGTTTGCAAAATATACCGTTTGACAGCCTTACACTGTCTCAAACTACACTATTTGGTGCGTTTACAAATAATAGGGCAGCGAGAGTACCGATTGGAGAAGGAAAAAACTAAGACAAGATATTGTAGATTCTCCCTATGCCGAGGTGTAGGATACAATGAGATTTCCTTAAGTGCCACAGAGTGTGCATAGTCACCTGTTGAAGTTGAACAATTTTTTGGTCTTAGGGCTCTGAAGGGACTATGCCCGAACGAGGTAGCCCGGAAGCAACGATGTTGTCACATATCGAAATGACGCCTCCTCTAGCATTCACATGTCCACCCAGATGTGACTGCACAGTCGGTTCGGAGCCACGACCCACCATTTTCAACTTTTTCAACAATTACAACTTTTTCAAAATTTTCAATAATTACAACTTTTTCAACAATTGTAACTTTTTCAACAATTACAACTTTTTCAATAATTACAACTTTTTCAAGAAATTGTTGAATCAGAAATTGAAAGAGAAGAAGAATATGGTTATGCAATTATTGGTTATTGTGAATACTCACCTAACAAAGATCTTGAATAATCTAGATAGATGATATGAATAGTTACTGTTGTTTAGTGTTCACCCACTCATAAAAAATAAATAAGCATCTTCTTCTACTTCCCAAGTAAAACACTTTAATCCCCGTCTAGTTTATCAAAGGAAGTAGTAAAAATACATGTTCCAAGAATCCTACTAACACTAAAGAATCACTTCCCACTCCTAGAACCACTCATTCCTAGAACCTTTTTTCCTTAAAATCCTCAGGCTTCTAGGAAATAAGAACCTTTCTATTTTTCCTTATTGGTCAATGGACCTATAAATTATATAATTGCATTATTGACTCAGGGGCCTCTGACAATGTCATGCTTATAAAATTTGCTAACTCTATTAGTATTACTCTCAACCTTGCTATTGTCCATTGTTACTACATGAAAACAAAATAATTACCTCTTTTTCAGTCAGGTGAAAGATTCTCAAGCTAGAATTTGTAGACTTCCCTGATAAAAAAATCAAGATGGAAATACTTGTGGAAGACATGCTAGCTACGCATGGTATATTGTTGAGAAAAAGTTTCTATCACGATATTGGTGGGGATATAAAGATGGATTGGTCGTACACCACCATACTCATCAATGGTAAAATGAATAATATCCTTTTGATAAATAAAATTAAATACACAGTTCAAAAACCAAATGAGCCAAGGGAAGACATCTTATTTCAAGATTCAAGGTATGAAATAGTTTTTCATGACTTAAGAGGAAAATGATAAGTTTCCCATGTTGATGGATGAATACACATGCTTCCCTTAATTTCTTAACAATTGTACCATGCAATGTTTCACCATAGTAACGTTATATTCATAGTAATGAATTCAAATCAAACATAGAAGGAATGTCGTTATGCAAACCAACACATGGATATATAATGTATCAAACTAAGTATGTTGAATGCACGTCGAGCTGAAAATATAAGTTCATAACATGTGTACATCTTGAACCAAGTGTGTCATACATATAGGACCACATGCGGTTGCATAATGCTATACATACAATGTCCTATGAAGAATCATGAACTAGGACCAACTGGCGCGCACACACACACACACACACACACACACACACACATGTACATCCACATCCTATGAATCTAATCATGAAACATCTTCCCTCTCTTCGCCCTACTAGAAGTAGCATGTCCAGGACTTGGGGATGTAGTGGAGGGAGATGCCACTACGGATTTCATCTGCATGGTCCTAGGTGTCTCTAAGCAAGACTGTAACCTAACCTGCACATTCATAAACAACAAGTTTTGAACACCCATATTTTTAAAATACAGTCAAAATTTAGAAACTTAGAATGTAGTTAAAATGCATGTCAAATCTTATCGCAATGTCATGATCCCTATCAATTTGTCGTTGATGCATGACAGGGAAAACAATAGACTCACGAGAGGTAAGCTACATACAAATAATTAAATTTCAAATTAAATATTTCATATGTACAAAATTTGATATTGTAGATTTAAGTAATAAGAAATAATTCCTAAATAAATTTAACAAATTTGAAAAATTGTACCTCAGTTAGTGGATCTGCAGATGCTATGGCAGTATCTACAACAGCCTCCACAGTCTGCATATATGGAGGAGTCTCTTTGGCAGTCATAAACTATAAAAAAAACATGTACAAATCAATATCAATCTACATGACTGCCACATAACAGAGCCAAAGTATAATCCACGTGAACTTCCACAATTAGAAACAAAGTGTAAAGAGAAACTAACCTGCATAAAAGTCACATGAGGTGTGCCAATAGCCTCAGTTCCCAGAGTAGATGATGTGTTATGTTTGTGGAGCCTGTTTTCATGTTAGAGTGTGGTACACCTTCTATGTGTTACACTTGAGTATTTTTACAGTGGTCCTGCTCGCCGGTGAGCGGGTCAAGGGGGCTCGGGGGCGAAGCCCCCGAAGCAAATTTTCATGGATGGTTTATTAACCCATGGGTAATGGGTAACCGTTATGGATTGTTTTTGGGCCCATGGTTTTTTCGGTACCCATTGTTTTGATACCCATGGTTTTTTGCCCATTGTTTTGGTACCCACTGTTTTGCCCATAGTTTTGATTACCACAGTTTTGTATCAAACTGCTTAAGCAATTGTCTATTTATATGGTCTTATGCATATGATAGAAGGATAAGCAAATGTATTACAGATGTGTTTTTGAATTTGGGTGTGAATTCTGTAGAGTTTGTTGAGCATAGCTCCAAATGGATCTGGGTATTGTATTGAGAGAGTTGAGGCTTGTAATAAAATCTGAGCAAGTGATTCTTGGTGGATGTAGCCCAAATTGGGTGAACCATGTTAAATCTTGTCTCTCTGTGTTGTGTTATTTATTCTACACTTTTATTTGAGATATGTAATATTTTCTGCATATTAGTTTCTATTATTGCGATTCTGTAAGGGATTATTCTGCATATTTTATCTCTTATTTCCTAACAATTGGTATCAGAGCCTGGTTTGGTTTGCTGAAGTGTTGAATAGCAGGGAAAGTTTTATCTTGAGTGGGAGCTATGGCAGATGATGGAAGATCTAGGGTTGATAAATTCAATGGGTAGAATTTCAGTCTTTGGAAGATGCAGATGGAAGATTACCTTTATCAGAAGGATCTTTATACTCCGCTATCTGAGAAGGTGAACAAACCCTCAAGTATGACAAATGCGGAATGGGATTTGTTGGATCGGAAGGCACTTGGAATGATCCGGCTGTGTCTTGCATCTTCGGTATTATTTAATGTTTCAAAGGAAAAGACTACAAAATATCTAATGGATGCATTAGGGAAGTTGTATGAAAAACCCTCTGCCTCTAACAAGATATTTTTAATGAAAAAGTTGTTTAATATGAAGATGTCTGAGAATAGTTCAGTAGCAGATCATTTAAATGATTTCAATACAGTTGTGAATATGCTAGCTTCAGTTACAATAGAATTTGATGAATAAGTTAGGGCTTTATTAATTCTGTGCTCTTTACCTGAAAGTTGGAATAGCCTGGTAATGGCGGTAAGCAACTCGGTTCCAACTAACTCAAAGTTGAAGTTTGAGGATGTTGTAGGGGTGATTCTAAGCAAGGAAATGTGAAGAAAAATCTCTGGGGAATCTTCTACTTCAGGGAATGCTTTGACAGTGGAAACTAGAGGGAGACAAAAGAATAGAGGAAACCGTGGAAAATCAAAAGATCAGGCAAGGTCAAAATCCAAGAGCAAGATTGTATGTTGGAACTGTGGAAAGTCTAGGCATGTAAAGAAGGACTGTTGGGAGCTTCGGGACAAGAAGAAACAACAAGAAGAAAACAAGGAGGCAAATGTGGCATCGGGTAATGTATGCTAGGATGCTTTGATTCTTTCTTTGCATAATATTATTGAATCTTGGGTTTTAGATTCAGGGGCTTCTTTTCATGCTACTCCACATAGGCATTATTTTGTTGATTATGTTCAAGGGGATTTTGGGCATGTTTTTCTTGGTGATGATGAGCCTTGCAGTATAGTTGGAAAAGGTTCTGTTCAGGTTAAGATGCAGAATGGGAATACATGGCTATTGAAGGATGTCAGACATGTGCCTACATTAAGGAGAAATTTGATATCGGCAGGGCAATTGGGAAGTGATGGTTGTACTGTGATATTTACAGCTGACTCTTGGAATGTTACCAAGGGTGCTCTTGTGGTGGCAAGAGGTAAGAAGGTTGGAACCTTGTATTTATCCACTGATAGTACTAATGATTGTAATCTTGTGGCTTCAGATGCAGATACAACATTATGGCACTATAGGCTCGGTCATATGAGCCATAAGGGCATGGACATCATAAATAAAGAATTTTCCTAGATATACAGAAATAAGTTTGGATTTCTGTGAGAACTGCATATATGGGAAACAAAAGCGAGTAAGGTTTCTCAAGGTTGGACCTACAAAGAAAGAGAGTAAGTTAGAGCTGGTACATTCTGATGTGTGGGGGCCAGCTCAGGTATCATCTCTTGGGGGTTCAAGTTATTATGTTACTTTTATTAATGATGCAACAAGGAAAGTTTGGGTTTATTGTATTAGACACAAATCTGATGTATTTGACACTTTTGTTAAATGGAAAGCCTTGGTAGAGAATGAAACAGGTCTTAAGCTAAAATGTCTCAGGTCAGATAATGGAGGGGAGTATTGCAGTAATGAATTTAATGATTACTGTTCTAAGAATGGAATCTGCAGGCAAAAGACGGTTCCAGGAACTCCGCAGTAGAATGGGGTATCAGAAAGGATGAACATAACAATAATGGAACGTGCTAGGAGCATGAGGTTACATGCAGGACTGCCTCTTTCTTTTTGGGCAGAAGCGGTGAGCACAGCTGTGTACTTGATAAACAGAGGACCCTCAAGTGCCTTGGATGGAGGCATACCTGAGGAGGCTTGGTATGGTAAGAAAAGTGATTATTCATTTCTTAGAGTCTTTGGATGTGAGGTGTTTGTTCATATAGACAAGGATGATAGGACCAAGCTAGAGGCTAAATCAGGAAAATGTACTTTCATTGGTTATGGTGGTGATGACTTTGGATTTAAATGTTGGAGTATTAAGGACAAGAAAATCATTCGGTCTAGGGATGTGGTCTTTAATGAGAAAGTCATGTATAAGCAATATTTGCAGGAAAATAGGGAAGAATCCAAGAAAGAATATGCAGTGGTAGAGGATCTTCCAGATGGGAAAGTGACCCATGAATCAGTTCAGGAACCTACTCAACAGGAACCCCCAAACTCCTACAGTGAGGAGGTCTTCTAGGGTAAGAAAAGAACCTGAACGGTTTTCTCCTTCTCTTTATTATTTATTACTCACTGATAGTGGAGAGCCAGAGAGCTTTGATGAAGCAATACAGGTAGATGCCAATAAGAAGTGGGAGCAAGCCATGGATGAGGAGCATAAGTCTCTCATGGAGAACCAGACTTGGGATTTGGTGAAGCTACCGGAAGGCAAAAGAGAATTGCAGAACAAGTGGGTGTACAGAGTTAAAGATGAAGAAGGAGGAAAGAAAAGATATAAGGCCCGGTTGGTGGTCAAGGGGTTTGCACAGAAACAAGGTATAGATTTTGATGAGATTTTTTCTCCTGTAGTAAAAATGACTTCTATCAGAACTGTTCTTGGAATAGTGGTAGCAGAAGACTTGCACTTAGAACAGTTAGATGTAAAGACTGCATTTCTCCATGGTGATTTGGAGGAGGAGCTATATATGCAGCAGCCAGAAGGATATGAAGTCAAAGGTAAAGAGGAGATGGTGTGTAAACTTAAGAAGAGCTTGTATGGCCTGAAACAAGCTCCACGTCAATGGTATAAGAAGTTTGATAGCTTCATGATGGAGCAAGGTTATATTATATGTCATTCTGACCATTGCGTGTATACAAATAATTATGAGGATGGAAGTTATATTATCCTGTGTTTGTATGTTGATGACATGTTGGTTGCAGGTAAAAACATGCAGGAAATAAAAGTACTCAAGAAACAGCTAAGTGAATCCTTTGATATGAAGGATTTGGGGGAAGCCAGACAAATCCTTGGTATGAGGATAACTCAGGATAGGAAGGAACGGAAGCTGACTTTATCTCAGGAAGAGTACATTAAGAAGGTATTGGATAGGTTTAACATGTAGGATGCTAAACCGGTTGGGACTCCTTTGGTAGGCCATTTTAAGTTATCAAAGGAGAAGTGTCCCAAGACAGAGCAAGAAAGAAACCAGATGTCCAAGGAACCTTACTCATCAACAGTTAGCAGTTTGATGTATGCTATGGTGTGCACTAGGCCTGATATTGCCCATGCAGTGGGAGCTGTGAGTAGATTTATGAGTGATCCAGGTAAAGAGCATTGGCAAGCAGTAAAGTGGATCCTTCAGTATTTGAGAGGGACCATGGGGATAGTTTTGTGCTACAGTGGATCAGACACCACTTTACGTGGTTATGTAGATTCAGACATGGCTGGAGATGTTGACAGACAGGAGGAGCACGACAGGTTATATTTACACTGTAGGTGGGACAGTAGTGAGCTAGATTTCATGACTATAGAAGCTGGTGGCTTTGTCAACCACGGAGGCTGAGTATGTTGCTGCCACAGAGGCAAGCAAAGAGATGATTTGGTTACAACAATTGCTTGAGGAGTTGGGGCATAAGCAGAAGGAATGTAAGTTGTATAGTGATAGTCAGAAGTGCTATACACCTAGCTAAGAACTCTTGCTTTCCACTCCTGGATGAAGCATATACAGTTGAGATATCACTTCATCAGGACAACTTTGGAAGAAGATAAGTTGAAGTTGGAGAAGATTCATACCAGTCAGAATCCTGCAGACATGATGACCAAGGTGGTCACAAGGGATAAACTAAAGCTATGTTCAAGCTTTGGTTGGCCTTTGCGGATGACAGTGAAGGGTTGAGAAGCTTGCTCAGTGGAAATCAGTCTCCAAGTGGGAGATTGTTATGTTTGTGGAGCCTATTTTCATGTTAGAGTGTGGTACACCTTCTATGTGTTACACTCGGGTATTTGTACGGCAGGTCCTACTCACCAGTGAGTGGGGTCAAGGGGGTTCGGGGGGGGTGAAGCCCCTAAAAGCAAATTTTCACGGGTGGTTTATTAACCCATTGGTAATGGGTAACCGTTATGGGCTGTTTTTGGGCCCATGGTTTTTTCGGTACCCATTGTTTTGATACCCACTATTTTTTGCCCATTGTTTTGGTACCCACGGTTTTTCCCATGGTTTTAATACCCACAATTTTGTATCAAACTGCTTAAGCAATTGTCTATTTATATGGTCTTATGCATATGATAGAAGGACAAGCAAATGTATTACGTATGTGTTTTTGAATTCGGGTGTGAATTCTGTAGAGTTTGTTGAGCATAGCTCCAAACAGATCTGGGTATTGTATTGAGAGAGTTGAGGCTTGTAATAAAATATGAACAAGTGATTCTTGGTGGACGTAGCCCAAATTGGGTGAACCACGTTAAATCTTGTCTCTCTGTGTTGTGTTATTTATTCTGCACTTTTATTTGAGATCTGTAATATTTTCTGCATATTGGTTTCTACTATTGCGATTATGTAAGGGATTATTCCGCATATTTTATCTCTTATTTCCTAACATGATGACCCGCCAGGTTTTTGCACGTATAAAAGACAAACATATATTAATATGTACATGTACAAGTGAAACATTATAATAATAAAAGTGCACAATCAAATAAAATTTGAAATTTAAGTACAACTTGAAACTTACGTTTGTAACATGCCCAGCTGCAGTAGCTAGCATGTCGACACCAGATGTTTCCTTCACCAACTCTTGCTATTTAAAATAAAATAAAAATTAGTTTTTACATGTATGTACATAACGTATAATGAAATACATATATATTAAAATCTCGAACATGAATTAAACTATTATATGTATATATATATATATATATATGTATATATATATATATATATATATTAAATATTTATTTGAGATTTACCTATGAAATACTAGGATCCATTACACCAGTTCCTAAAACATCTACCATCATCTCATCTAGAGAAAATAAATCATGTGATCCAACAAATGATGTCTCTCCCGCAGTGCATACGGCACCACATGATCCAAAGTGGTGTGGTGCGCTAGAACTAGCGCCTCCACCAACATCACCAAATGTAATCTTACTCACTATGCTAGGTCAGAGTGTCAGTGAGCTCCCTTAATGCATGTAGTGTGTCAATCTCTACATCCTCCTTCATTGTAGGAGGGATAACTGAAGGTAGTGGGGGTTTTGGGGCATGGGGGATCCTTGGTTGACCTACACATGCACCAGGTCTACTCTGTGTAGAGCCACCACCTCACCCATAAAAATCAGAAAAGTCAAAATAGTTTAGAATCTCATTAAGCACAAACTCGCAATATAATTTCTTCAAAAAATAGAGGGGAACCTCATTATTTTTGCATGTTGGATAATCAAAAACCATCCACCATCGGTCAAAAAAATTGTTCTTGATTTGGTCATCGTGGCACCAATGGATTGGAAACCATTTGCAAGTAATTGTGGGGGGGGGGGCATTAGTTCTTGGGTCAGTAAATAATGCACAAATGCGGTCTTTTCCATTTTTTTTTGTCTTTTAAGGCCGCATGGGATCATTTATTTACATACCACTGCCTACAATCACCTCTAAAGGTATTCCATCTATCTATTTGGTTGGTTGCGGAGTCAACTTCACCAATCAATGTTTGCAATGTGTTGGCTAAAGTCATGTGGGACGGATTTGTGGCATGATTTTGTCTTATATTCTGAATAAGGTTCTCAATGGCAATTTTATTTTGTCATGGATTTTTCCAACGATATTAGCTTGTGTTCCTGTTGGTTCTGTGGGGATAGAAGGTGCCACAAGAGGCGGATCTATGTTTGGAGGAGGGTTTTGCAGAATGTTTGGAGGGTTTTGAGGATGTTTTGGAGGATTTAGAGAAATATTTTGATGGTTTGTAGGATTACGAGCTTGCCGAGCAACTGAAAAAACAAAAAAATTGTATACATAAACAAAAAATTGAAAAACTTATGAAAATCACAAAAAATAACCTAAAATGCAAACAAATTGATCAAAATCGAGGGCTTACCTCTTTGTCTTGGCCAGCATGGTTGAAACTATCGCGATCCGACAAGTGCTGAAGAATAATTTTTAGGGGGTATTCAAAGCACGAGTGCCAAAGGTCTAGGAGAAATCGTGGTTGGAAAGGAAAAATGAGGGAAAATGAGGAGTCGTGGGTCTGTTTTTTTTGTCTCAGAGGACCGCGATTGCGGTTTGAAACCATGATAATGGATTTAAACCATGCTCGTGGTTCGAAAACTGTGATCTTGGTTTTAGGTTCGGAAATCACTGAGCCTATAAAAACAGTTGCGTGAGCTCATGGTTTAAAAACTACTAGCGCGGTACCTAAATTTCAGGTTTTTATGTCCACTGAATTGTCCACCATCTTGGTGCACTTACTCTGTAGTGTATTTATGGTCCAAGCCAGTACACAAACACAATTTCAACCTTAATCCATTGTGCAAGACATAGTGATTGACTTGCAACAAGGAGGTTGTACAATATCCTTCACCTATTGAAAATCACATGGGGATGAGGTTCCACGTCCTAGCTACATCATAGTGAGTCCATGAGATATATAGATTAACAACATTAGACCCCACCTAGGACTAATGGATGTCCATAGATGCTTTGCTTCTAAGAATCAATGACTTGAAGGGTACCCTAGGTCTGAAAGCGTACAACTGAGGTTACCATGAACATATTTGGGGTTATCAATATGGCTATTATACAATGCAAATAGGGAGCTTGTTATGAGTCATGTCATCTGAATAATTTTCATGCCCTTTGGTAAATATGTTAATCACATGTCCCATTGTCAACTACCCAAATAAGTCCTCAATGGAAAATTTATTGTGCACTATATGGAGTGTAGTTGTAAAACATAACTCCAACCATAATTTTCTACACTGGAATAAGTAAAGGAAGGAAAATAAGTTGTGCAATTATAACATGGGTTGAATGTGACAGAAAGAGGAAATATCTACATGTGGTAACAAGTATGCAAAGATGGGAGCAAGGAATAAAACATTGAGATATGTCAAACTAGTATGCCCCATAATTAGATGAATGTAACAAGCTGACAATTTGAGTCACCTTGAACCTACTTGAAAAGATGGTTATGCTCTTAGTAAGACAATAAGTTAATGTACTACTTTAATTCAATACAAAATGAGAGAAGACTAGGATCTCTCATGGCCTATCGTAGATTGAATTCATAAGTTCTATGGGAAAATTGTGCATGTAGCTTTGAGAATATTGAGGAAGGATGTGATGTCAACCCTAATGGAATTACTCGTAGTTTGCAATGAGAATCTATTGTGTAGAGTGCCAAGAAATCTCACAAAACATTGAATAAGCTGACTGTAAGACTATGTTATAAAGCGTATCCAAATGGTAATCTATTATGTAAAGATCAAACAATGGTATGGTATGAAAAAGACCCAAAAGAATATAATGTAGGATGTGAGAACACATTTGGTTGGATGCCATTCTAGTCCAAGTTTATATAGGTCGGCTAGGAATGGATTCCACATCCCGACCATACTATACAATTTTGGACAGTGAGATGGTGGATGAAAGCTCAAGGTTACATTATGATAGATAATGTTGGTCACACATTGATTTTATGGATCTATATTTAAAAAATGTTAACACATCAATGTGTAAGAACAAGAAAATTATGAGAGCAGTAACAAAATGCATTGAGTGGGGATATGATGTAGGTGTTTGTCTTAGCCAAGAAGCACAATCATAACCAACAATTTCAAAATGATAAATTTCCAAATTTGAGTGTCTACATTTACTGTCTTATTTGTGAAACAAAAATCACATGCTTACAAGAAAATGATACATTCATGTGTAAACACACTTTGTCTTTACTCAAAGTTTTTCCATCCATATGTGTTGGTGTTGGCATGGTCTAGATGAAACTAACAACACAAAGTGTAGTTAATGTCCATAGTAGAAATTGAGTTGTGACTTAAATGTAAATATAGAATATGAACGTTGTATAGGTGAAATAAATAAATTTAAAACATGGAAGGAATACACCTATTTTTTTGTAAAGGAAAGAGCTCTCGTTCCTCTCTTACAATTGGAGATTTGGATTGCAGTGCTAAAGTTGTCGAAGGATTGAGGGTGATCAATCCCTAATTGTACAAGAGCAAAAACTATCTAGTATTAAATGCATAAAACCCAACATCGAATAAGAGGTAGATAGAGAATATGATAGAGGTACCAATGCACCCCATAAAGGAAGAAGTCTGCAAATCAAATTTTTTAGTAACCCTGATATCTTCCCCTTTGAAATGAGTATTCTTACAATTGTAATTAATCTATTATTTCAAGAGTCTCTCCTCATGCTAATTTAGTAGAATCTAGATAATTACACAACATCTAAAATTTACTACTTGCAGTAATCTTTCGAAAAAATATTGGCTCAAAACACTTACACTACACTTGACCGCCTACTGAATTGCATCGTGTGTTGAGTTCAATAGTTGTTTGCAAAGATGGTATGATTGGGATAGACTCCTAAATGTACACCTTGTTTTTATTGTTTTGCAAGTTGTTGATTTGAAATTAGGATTTAGAACAGGTATATTTATTTCGCAATAGGTCATAGCAAATTTTAGAAAAGCAAGTGAGGTTTTTGGAGCTTAGGTGTAGAGGATTGAGATCATTAACAAAATTAGTTGTTGATAGTGTTACAATAATACTACTACTATTATGGTCATGCCACTTAAGGAGTGTTATGATTATGGTCAAGGTGCTTAGTTTTTAGTTATTTTTTTAGAATTTGCTTTGTCTCATTTTTTTCAAATATGTAAAATTTTCCAGTTTTATTATACTCATAAAATATTTTGATTCGTATAAATAAATCCAATTTACCGATTTATATTTGTTAAAATCTAATTATAATACATTGTGATTATTGTAATATACTTCTTTGTATGAAACCACTTTCCGCAACCACAATTAAATATATTTATGTTAGTCCACAATCATAACTTATTTCATGAGCTCATAAATTCGTTCATGGTAACAGAACTCATGAGCTCTTATTATATGTGATTGTGAGGCGGATAGCAGGTTTGACATGCATTCACTCCCTTCAGATTATACATCTATCTTGTGGTCCTCAGCTCAGAGCTGTAATGGACAATACAAGGGCCTCAATCATGGTGCCAAGTTGGCAACTCTCGTATATACAATGAGTATGTATCCCTCTCCGATCACGGAGCTTAAATAATGTGTCTTTTCCCATCATCCATGATAGCTATATAAGTCGTAGCAGACAACACCTACTTAATTCTGGTCACATGCTACGTACACAAAAAAACAGACGGTCCTTTTCATTTTCTTTTCTCAAATATATCGAGTACCTAATAATAGTAATGATGGGATTCCCATGTGCCGTCGCAGTCTATGTCACGTAACAGAAGATTGTTGTCCCAACCCACCTGCATATCTTCCCTACCTGAATTCTATCACTCCGTCAAATTTGAGAGCTGGAAATTGACGGTCTGTACCCTGTTTATAGAGGTATATTGCCGTCAAAATTTTGGAATGACGGTAAATTATACAACCTAAAAAATACGAGCAGCCCGTATTCTCTTTTAATTACATTTCATTTAATATATAAAACAGCGCTGGTTCTGTGAACGAATATTGTTTACCCTCGGTTTTAAAAAAATTACAATTACCCAAAATAACCTTACATCTTTATTGTGCGTTGTGGATGTAAAATCATTAGACATGAGACAGAACCCTTATCACATTCAATACTCTAATTAAAGCAGAAAATAGATGATAGATGAATTTCTCTAAATCTTCGTAATTGTTTTCGACAGGGGGACACCATTAATAACTGGATTCCTTACTTTCACGACTCATATGCATATAATTTTCTGTGTTTTAAATGGAGTAATGCACTTATCTATCTATAGACTTCCGAGATTCATATTAGGGTCATATTGGCGTGAATATTAACACAACAAGAAGGAAAATTTCAACAAAAAAGGGGTAAAAATATTAGAAGATCCAAAACTAGGGTCAAAGGGTTTGAATATAAAAACCTAGCTACAAACCCCAAAAAATATGTGAACAAGAAATAAACATAAAAACGAAGAGGTGGGAATGGAAGGGGGCATGTAATAAGATGACCAACATAATAAAAGATGCACCGTGAAGAGCCTACTTTGGGCTAGTAATTAATAAAAACATTACAAATACATTAGAACGATATACAAAATAATAGCAAATAACTAGTCTCGTACTAAAATTAGGTTTTAACATAATGCCCCACTTTGATGGATGTGTGTGTGTGTCTGCATGTGCATGCATATTTATACATATCAAAGTGAAACAATCAAATGGATATATAGAGGTCACCTAAAGCATCTTAAAACAAGCATAAAATATGTTGAGACTTCTTGAACTCAATACTAGAATAAGTGTAGACCAAAGTCAAAAGGAGAAAGAGATCACCTTATTTCCATAGTGGAGGGACGTGAAGTTTTCCGAACGAACATCCATGCTCATGTGCTTGGTATATGGAAACATGCACGCCTACAAATATATGGAAACTTGTGCAAGTGAATCTGTGTGTATAATCCATAATAACTGGATTGTTAAAATTTAGAAACTTGAAGAATGAGAACAAATACATTTAAATTTGATAAAAACTGTGGATATGCCCATGTAAAATCTAAATCTCATAACCTATGCCAAATGTGTATATACCCTGTGATGGGAATGAGTGCCATGTACTAGGTATAACTTGGAGTAAATTCCATGTGATTTCTTATGTGTGAGGAAGCAATAGAGTATCACGATTCACGCACCATAGGGTACAATATATAATATGAGTGGCACATGCCCCCTTTTAGTGTATGGGATGAAGCTATAAATTAAATATCTCAAAAAGAAAGGGACCACATGCATAATGCATCTAATAGGAAATACAAGTAAAGATGTGTAACATAGTAAGTTATAATCATGAAAGTGTGTAATGATGTATGTGATATAACAGTTTCTACATTTGAGTATATGATATAAATTAAAGGATATATGTAATAAGAGGGTTTCCATATGTGGGGTATGTGACATAATGTAAATTTTATGTATGTAATTTACGAAATTTTCTACATGTGGGTATGTGATATAATGTATGTAAGCACATGTGTAGTACACTCCTTATGTGAAATATAGATGTAATGTGGAAATTGGAGTTTCATGGCCCACATAAGTAAGGTTTAGGAAACATGCTTCAAAAGGTGCCCTGCCTCAAAAGTGTGAATGTCATCAATGTTATCAAAGGCCCAAGTTGACCCAATGAAGGAAATATATACTCTTTGTAACCACAAAAAGGTGATATGCTCCAAGTGAGTGATTATAATCAATGAAATAATGTAATAAAAATACACCCTATATGAATAGGAAGTAAATGGTATATTAGTAATGATCGTGATACCCCTATGCAAGCAAGATGTAAGTGGTGTTATCGTAGCAAGAAACAAACCCTTATATGAACACTAGATTGGAAACATAAATCTTAGGGTGATATGTTCCTTTTCTAGGTAGTTTAAATAGGTTATATGTGTTGTAAAATAGCCTTGGCCACTATCTAGGAAATGATATGAGATCATAAGGCCATAAAACAATTTGTAAACGTATGAGGAAAGGATAAATATAGATTGTAATCTATATCAAAATGCTTACATACAACATCTCATGTCATAAAATACACAACATCTTATGTATAAATAGAATGTGCAAAAGCAAGATCCCCTTTCCATATTGGCCACACAATAGGCATGTGATTGGACCATACAGATGCACTAATACATAACTTAGTGTTATTAGCACCACTTTTAGGGTCAAAATCACATCAAAATTAACCCTTTTTAGTGTTTTTGGTTGCATTTATTTAAGGAATTCACATCCTTTTACCTAGCGCAAAGGTGATAGAAAAATGAAGGGATTAAGATTTTTAATTTGTGTTAGATTTGCACCACATATTTTCACCACTTGAAAACAAAAATTGTGTCACCTCAACACCTCATTTCCCCCACACGATTTTAAACAAGAAATTAAAAATATTATTTATAATAAATATTAAAAATATTTTTTTAGAGCTTTGCATTGTATTTGTGTCCCTTCTAAATAAAAAACACACAAGCTTACATAGGTGGGAAAAGGACTTGGAAAATAGCCTATCTTTTTGTGTTATATTGTCATAATCGTAAAAGTATCTATTAAATAATAATGTACATATATCCAATGCTTCAATCGTAATCATACAATGCCAATGCAAATAACATCCACTGTTGATTTCAATCTCAATCTCAAAAAATATAAACATATTGATTAGTACACATAGAGCTATATATCTTTGACTATTGTAGACTTGAATTTGTAAGAAAAAAATTATTTTGAGACCTTAAATTTTTAGTAGATCATATTCCTATACTCAGACAACTACACAACCTTTTTCCCATAGTTACAAATCAATGCAGTAAAAAATGAATGTGAAGGTTGTTTAGAAAATGCTTTAATAAAATAGGCATATTTTATTAAAATATGAATGCAAAGATCTATTATAACTGATATACAATGAAATATAAATGTTAAACAATTTATTGATTTTAACTATGAAAGGAAATGAGAGGGATAAGGTACTTATCTTAATTTCTCACATACCAAAGTGAGTCTAAATTAGAAAATGTGATGGAATAGGAGCATAGACCATTGCAATCAGGATCAGAAAAATGCAAAGATGCCCGTGATATCTGCACACGGGTGCCAGGGCAGGGATAGGGGTGCTCCCAGGTGCCCTAGACCTCTATGGGGGCTCTAGAGTTTACAGAAATGGTCGAAACCTTGTTTTGATAGTGTCGATAGGGATTCACACTTGTTTGCCTTTGGTCACCTTTATGTCACACTTAGATCACCGAGGTACCTAAAAATCTATACACAAATGTCCTCCTATAAAACCATAAAAAAGACATCAAATCCTAAAAAAGAAAGATACGAAATGAGGGGTCAGACCGTCCTTAGCTATCACAATGGTGAACTTACGAATAAGTGTTGCAGTACATCTCCGATCCAATGCAGTTATATGTGTTTGTGTGTGTAATAGTTCTTCTAGGCCGTGCTTGGGCTAATGACGCCAAGATAGCAGGCGGTAGCTAGATAAAATGCAAATGTGTGGATGACATGGAATGAAATCCCCTTCCTGTGTAGTGTGTATGCAAAGTAATGCATCCGAATGCAGTCCCTTGAGATATGTAGATAGATAGCCCTTTATAATAATTTCCCCAAATGCAAATGTGTGGATGACATGGAATGAAATCCCCTTCCTGTGTAGTGTGTATGCAAAGTAATGCATCCGAATGCAGTCCCTTGAGATATGTAGATAGATAGCCCTTTATAATAATTTCCCACCCATATAATGGTATGTGTGTTGTGTTTATATAGGGATCTCTTGCTTGAATTTTGACACTAATGATCCGACATGCCAAATAGCACCTCGAGATATGAGAGGAAAAAATGAAAAGACCGACCTCAAATGTCAAAAATAAGATCAAACATAAAAAAGACACGAGCACCCAAGATGGACAAGAGTGCATGGCGCTAGTGTCCAGTCCTGGGCACTAGTGTCAAGAGACAAGTGATGAAAAATGAGTGAAGACTGAAAGATAGGGATCCCTATCACCTAACCAGAACTGGGTGTATAAGTGACAAGTGTGAAAGATAAAAACAATAGAAACCAACAAGATAAGCAGATGGACTATAGAGTGGGTCACTAGTGAATACGTTTTTATGCAAGATCTACATATAAAACAACATACTTAGTGGTATAGTAAATCATAATAAGTGTGTGATTTTGTGTCTATGTTTCCCCCCACTTTATGTTGGTGAGTGAAAGCTTGGTAACATAAAGTAGATAGAGATGCATACCTGAGAGAATTATAGAGAAGCCCATGTTGTAGAAGTATGCGTAGATGTGGTAGAAGTATGTGCCGGTTGAGAACACATAGCGTGGAAAACCATGGATCGACATGTCGATCCATGTGGCATAACGAGAGATGTGATACTGTTATGAGGATCACTAAGCGAGAATGATGATTGTGGTGTTGAATGACTAGAGATTTTGATTTTGTAATTGATGGAGATGTGATTGGGTAAGGAGTAATAAGTTCCCAACCTGATTTTGTGTGTGTGAAAAACTGAGGATTTTGGCATCCTACCACCAGAGGAAGAGTGTATTGTGGTGTTGAATGACTAGAGATTTTGATTTTGTAATTGATGGAGATGTGATTGGGTAAGGAGTAATAAGTTCCCAACCTGATTTTGTGTGTGTGAAAAACTGAGGATTTTGGCATCCTACCACTAGAGGAAGAGTGTAGGGAGAGAGGTCTAGTTCTACTCTCCAACTTTAACTACATCCTCAAAAGGTCTAGTGGTTGCAGACGAACAAAGACAAGATTTGTTTTTATTTTGGCTCCAATTTTGATCAAATATGAATAACCCATATAGGAGCAATATAGGAAAGGCAATGACGTCTCATTGCCCCCACTCCAGGGGTGTCGCCACAATGTGTATGAGATGGCTTCAATGTTAGGTCATCTGGAAGCAGTCACAAAATGTAGAATAATTTACCATGTTAGGTCATTTTGGGAAGTGGTGATATAACTCCCACGTTAGGTCCTCTAGAAGGATAAATACATTGTGTTGAGTTAATTGTTTAATGCGATTTAGAATAGTAGACAATTTGTGTTGTTGAGATCTGAATGTATGTGATTGATTGTTTGGTTGCTCATGGAGATATTTTATGCTTGTTTCCCTCATATTAGATCATTAGGGGGGAATTACTAGAAAGTGGTGTGAAATTTGCGTGATGTGCGAGAAATTTTTCAAAAATGAAGAATTAGAAATCTAGAATGATCACATAACGGTGTAAGGGGAATTATAGGATGACCTCCATTGTATGCCCCCCTTTCTACAAAAGGGGGAGTGATGAGGATAACGATCACATAGATCTCACAGTGTGTTTATACAATGGAAATGATGTAAAGGAGAAATATAGTGTGTGTGTGAAATGTGTAAAATACGGTAGCAGGTGGAATTCTTAAAATATCAACACAAACGAGATAGGAATCAGAGTAAGGATGCCCTAGATATGATTGTACAGATAGGTGGTGAGTGATGATAACGAACATCGAGATGAAAGAAATCATGTAATGATGTAATGGAGAATGTATGATAGATCTCACAAAAGTGTGTTTATACAATGGAAATGATGTAAAGGAGAAATATAGTGTATTACTGAAAGTGTAGAAATATGAGGTGAGCAGGGGAATTCTTAAAAATCAACACAAACGAGATAGGCTGCAGGATAAGGATGTCCCTTACCATATGATTGTAATTGTATGATGTGCAGTTAGTGGAGCTGATAGGTGTGTATAATGATTATAGTGCGGTAAGTAATGGAAAGCTACTATAAATAGTAATGTGAGAAAGTGAATAGGAAATTAATTTGATTATTGTGTGAGTCTGATTTTTAGCTCTAGGTGTGTGGAGATGCCTCAAGTGAGAGCACAAAAATTTACCCTATTTGAGATGGTGGTGGCAGATGTGGTGTCATGTACGACAACTGAGCTAGTAAGTGTGATCTTTTTCGAAAAATGTGTTAATATTAGTCGTTTTTGATGAATTTTTGCAATAAACTTATTTTCAAATTTCTCAGTGTTTTGGACAAGGACTAGAGAGGTGAAGGTGATAATGACCTTCGGGACTCTAGTGCGCAGGCATGGGAGCTAGTGACCTACTCCTAAGAGCCCCAATCCTGCTCCTGGGCATTGACATCCTAGAAGGCTTGGGTTGAACCTAAAGTGTTATAGATGTGAAAACCGATGCTTGTTGATGTTATAGGTAGGTGTGTTTGCATATATATGAGATGCTAACATGTTATAGAGGGGCATCCATTATATTTGAGTATTGGGGTTGTCAGATGATGAGTGAGACGTTTTAGACTGTGTTGACTTGCGACACATAGTGCATATGTGTCCCATAATATGCCTATGATCACATATGCTAACATGTTATTTTTTTTCTTTTTGTCTTGTGTAGAGGGACATCCATTCAAGAAAGTTTTGTGGTAGCCACCATTTGAGTACATTACTAGGATTGGGGTTGTCAGATGATGAGTGAGACGTTTTAGACTGTGTTGACTTGCGACACATAGTGCGGATGGGGTATGTGTCCCATAATATGCCTATGATCACATCTTTGTGTGAGAGGTGGTGTGCAAATACTTATACCTTTTTGTTACCTACCCGAGAGATGACATTGACTTAAGAGGATGTGTATTACATATTATGTTCACCTATTGTTGGTGAGAGGGTTCAGGTGATAGCTGTGGATGTTGTACAAAGGTAGATAAGGGATGGTAGGTGGTATTTTACGTAGACTGGAGTTCATACTGAGGTCCACATTAGCCTAGATGTTATTCTGAGATCACGGATTCCGTAGTTATGGAAGTTCATTTCTATTGTGATTGTGTCATCGGTTGCAGTGGAGGGTGGTGGTGTACACATCTTGTATAAGATGTCTGACATCAACCGTTGGATTGAGGAAGAGGGCATGAGATATGCTTGGGCACGATGTGTATTGGCCCATTTGTATAAATATCTATATAGATTTACATAGAAGGAGTACAAGGGTGGTATTGGAGTTACCACATTGTTACATGTATGGGCTTATGACCATATTGTGATATTGAGGCTAGTTGGTGGGCTGCGAGGAGATTGGGTAAGGCAAGACATATGTGCTGGGAGATGGGTAGGTGTTCATGGTAGGAATATGGATATAGATACCTATAGAGTGATGTTATATATTATGGGGTGAGAGGTCGTGATATGAAGGCCCTACCGAGACTACGGAGGATGGCCAGAGGATATAATAGAGCTACGATATATATAACAGACTATGTGGTTGGAGGAGATGGGTAGGTGTTCATGGTAGGAATATGGATATAGATACCTATAGAGTGATGTTATATATTATGGGGTGAGAGGTCGTGATATGAAGGCCCTACCGAGACTACGGAGGATGGCCAGAGGATATAATAGAGCTACGATATATATAACAGACTATGTGGCTGGAGGATCAGTTTCCAGGGGTGACCGACCTATTCCAGGAAGCTTAAGTATCATGAAAAATTGGTATGGCCCAAGATGTGCCCCCAGAGCCATATGTATGGGTTAGGGCCATTAAGGCCTCAAGGAGGGCTGGAGCTAGACCAAGGC